>CM065590.1:591925461-591951086 GCA_033119425.1 Bufotes viridis
TCATTTCTTGGCTGATCTTCAGCTGCAAAGCCCTCATCCGCCTGGAGTGCTCCCGCTGCAGCATAATTGTTTTATTTTTCATTTCTTTTATTACTGCCCCAAAAAAAATTATATTAATAATCAGATTAAATAACTTTTATTGATTAGTGTATAAAGGAGCTGGCCATTAAAATCACAATCAGTTATATAGTTCTTTACTTAGGAATATTTCAATAGAGTATTTTATTTAAAAAAAATTGTGGGATCAGTTGACTGTTTGATTGGTACTATTTTGGGGTGCATACGTCTTTTTGATCGCTTGGGTTTGGAATTTATGTCATGGAACGTTACAAAATATGTATACTGTATAACCACTTGAAGACCACAGGTTTATACCCCCCTAGTGACAAGGCCCTTTTTTACAATTCCGCACTACACTACTTTCACCGTTTATTGCTCCGTCATGCAACTTACCACCCAAATGAATTTTACCTCCTTTTCTTCTCACTAATAGAGCTTTCATTTGGTGGTATTTAATTGTTGCTGACATTTTTACTTTTTTTGCTATTAATAAAAATTTAACGACATTTTTGCAAAAAAATGACATTTTTCACTTTCTGTTGTAAATTTTTTTTTAAAAAACTACATTTCTATATAAATTTTTCTCTAAATGTATTGTTCTACATGTCTTTGATAAAAAAAAGTCCAATAAGTGTATATTTTTGGTTTGGGTAAAAGTTATAGCGTTTACAAACTATGGTGCAAAAAAGTGAATTTCGGCATTTTGAAGCAGCTCTGACTTTCTGAGCGCCTGTCATGTTTCTTCAGGTGCTAGAATGCCAGGATAGTATAAATACCCCCAAATGACACCATTTTAGAAGAAGTCACCCCAAAGTATTCGCAGGGGGCATGGTGAGTTCATGTATCATTTCATTTTTTTCACAAGGTAGCGGAAAATGACACTTTCTGAGGAAAAAAATAATAATAAAGTTTCCATTTCTGCTAACTTCTGGCAAAAAAAAAAAATCTCATACGGGCTCATTATGCCCCTCAGTGAATACCTTGGGGTGTCTACTTTCCGAAATGGGGTCATTTGTGGGTGTTTGTACTGTTCTGGCATTTTGGGCGGGCTAACTGTGAGCAGCCATGTAAAGCTAAAGGTACTCATTGGTTTTAGGGCCCTTGCGGACCCAGGCTGCAAAAAGTGTCACTCATGTGGTATCGCCGTACTCAGGAGAAGTGAAATGTGTTTTGGGGTGTATTTTTACATATACCCATGTTGGGTGAAGAAATATCTCTGTAAACTGACAACTTTGTATAAAAAATTAAAAATTGTCGTTTACAGAGATATTTCTCACACCCAGCAGGGGTATATATAAAAATACACCCCAAAACACATTGCCCCACTTCTCCTGAGTACGGCGATACCACATGTGTGACACTTTTTTGCAGCCTGGGTGCAAAGGGGCACTAAACCAATGAGTACCTTTAGGATTTCACAGGGCATTTTTACGCATTTGGATTCCAGACTTCTTCTCACGCTTTAGGGGCCCCTAAAATGCCAGGACAGTATAAATACCCCACAAGTGACCCCATTTTAGAAAGAAGACACCCCAAGGTATTCCGTGATGGGTATGGTGAGTTCATGTAAAATTTTATTTTTGTCACAAGTTAGTGGAATATGAGACTTTGTAAAAAACAAAATTAAAAAATATATATATCAATCTCCGCTAACTTGTGCCAAAAATGAAAATTCTGTGAACTCGCCATGCCCCTCAGCGAATACCTTGGGGTGTCTTCTTTCCAAAATGGGGTCACATGTGGGGTATTTATACTCACCTGGCATTTTAGGGGTCCTAAAGCGTGAGAATCCAAATGCGTAAAAATGGCCCATGAAATCCTAAAGGTACTCATTGGTTTTAGGGCCTTTGCGCATCTTGGCTGCAAAAAGTGTCACTCATGTGGTATCGCCGTACTCAGGAGAAGTAGGGCAATGTGTTTTGGGTGTATTTTTACATATACCCATGCTGCGTGTGAGAAATATCGCTGTAAATCCGACAACTTTTTAAATTTTTTATACAAAGTTGTCAGTTTACAGAGATATTTCTCTCATCCAACATGGGTATATGTAAAAATACACCCTAAAACACATTGCCCTACTTCTCCTGAGTACGGCGATACCACATGAGTGACACTTTTGCAGCCAAGATGCGCAAAGGGGCCCAAATTCTCATGAGTACCTTTTAGGAGGGCATTTTTACGCATTTTTCTTCTCATGCTTTAGGGCCCCTAAAATGCCAGGGCAGTATAAATACCCCACATGTGACCCCATTTTGGAAAGAAGACACCCCAAGGTATTCCATGAGGGGCATGGCGAGTTCATAGAAAAAATTTTTGGGCACAAGTTAGTGGAAATTGATTTTTTATTGTTTTTCTCACAAAGTCTCCTTTCCGCTAACTTTTGACAAAAGTTTAATTTTTCATGGACTCACTATGCCCCTCAGCGAATACCTTGGGGTGTCTTCTTCCAAAATGGGGTCACATGTGGGTATTTATACTGCCCTGGCATTTTAGGCCCTAAAGCGTGAGAAGAAAATGCGTAAAATGCTCCTCCTAAAAGTCCTCATTGGATTCTGCCTAGCATCTTGGCTGCAAAAGTGTCACACATGTGGTATCGTCGTACTCAGGAGAGTAGGGCAATGTGTTTTGGGTGTATTTTACATATACATATGGGTGAGAGAAATATCTCTGTAAATTGACAACTTTGAATAAAAAAATTTAAAAAGTTGTCGTTTACAGGGATATTTCTCTCACCCAGCATGGGTATATGTAAAAATACACCCCAAAACACATTGCCCTACTTCTCCTGAGTACGGCGATACCACATGTGTGACACTTTTTTGCAGCCAAGATGCGCAAAGGGGCCCTAAAACCAATGAGTACCTTTAGGATTTCACAGGGCATTTTTACGTATTTGGATTCTCACGCTTTAGGGGCCCCTAAAATGCCAGGGCAGTATAAATACCTCCATGTGACCCCATTGTGGAAAGAAGACACCCCAAGGTAATCCGTGAGGGGCATGGCGAGTTCACATAAAAAAATTTTTGACACAAGTTAGCGGAAATTGATATATATATATATATATATATATATATATATATATATATATATATTTTTTACAAAGTCTCATATTCCACTAACTTGTGACAAAAAATAAAATTTTACATGAACTCGCCATACCCCTCACGGAATACCTTGGGGTGTCTTCTTTCTAAAATGGGGTCACTTGTGAGGTTTTTCCATTGCCCTGGCATTTGAGGGTCTCCGCAGTCATTACACGTATGGCCAGCATTAGGAGTTTCTGCGATTCTCCTTATATGGAGCATACGGGTAATGAGATTTTTTTTTTTCCGTTCAGCCGCTGCGCTGAAAAAAAAAAAAAATGAACGGCACAGATTTTTTCATTCGCATCGGTCAATGTGGATGAAAAAATCTCTGCCAAAATCCGTGACTGTGGTGCGGTGGGCTGGGCGCTAGCTACCTAACAAGTAGCTAGCTAACTGGCGGTGATAGGGGACCCTTAAGCCCCATTCACACGTCCGAAATTCTGTTTGCGGAACGGAATTGCGGACCCATTCATTTCTATGGGGACAGACTTTGTCCCGCTCGGATCCGGAATTACGGATCCGCGCTTCCGGGTCTGCACTTCCGTTCCGCAAAAATATAGAACATGTCCTATTCTTGTCCGCAATTGCGGAAAAGAAAAAGCATTTTCTATATAGTTCTGTGCGGATCTGCAAAATGCGGAAAGCGCATTGCCGGTGTCCGTATTTTGCGGATCCGCAGATCCATGGATCCGCAGATCCATGGATCCGCAAAACACATACGGACGTCTGAATGAGCCTGTAGGGGGGTGATTAGTGACAGGGGGGGTGACAGGGGTGATCAGGGGGTGACATGGGTGATCAGGGGTTAATCAGTGATGGGGGTGGGGGGTGTGTAGTGATTGGTGCACTTTTCCTATTTTTCCTCTGGTGGTCCCAAACAAAGGGACCACCAGACGAGTAGACATTAGGCATATCAGACGCTGTTTAAAAAACAGCGTCTGATATGCGATTTAAATGCGGTTTTTTCCGCATCTACAGCCTGCCAGCGCATGATCAGCGCTGGCAGGCTGTAGTTTCAGTTGTCCCGGCTCCGATCACATGAACGCGCGCGCACGCCGCGCGCGCGTTCATGTGAAATCTCAGGTCTCACGAGATGACGCCGATAGGCGTGACTGAGACCTGAGAGAGCCGCCGCGCTGACGCCCATCGGTGAATTTGTATAAATACATTGGAATAACAAGCCTGTGATATGTAATACATTGCTGAAATGTGGAATTACTTACAGTGATCAGGAGATCTTCCTCGACTTCTTTAAAATTGCTTGAGACCATTTTCATGCGCGTCACACACGAGTAATGCACTGCGATTCAACCTTCCTCCTGTCAACAAACTCGCAAGCCACGCCCGTATAGGCTCACACGAATATTTCAATGCGATTCTCGCGATAGAAACACCATGTGCATATTGCGAATGCAACTTAGGCAACTTCCTATTGGTTGTCTTGATAGAATGAACGATTATTGACAATATACCCGCTGCAAGTTAGATGCGCAATGCGAGTAAACTTACTTAAATTACTCGCATTACGCATCCAACTTAGTTCTGTGTATAGGCAACATCCTAACAATGGTTGGCTTGCTAGAATAAACGAATATGACGAATACGAATATAGCGCGATATTCTCTATATTCGTTAAGTCTAGCAAGCCAACCAATAGGAACGAATATTCGAATTTGTGAATATATAGCATTATATTCGAAATATTCGCGAATTAGCGAAGTGCCGATATTCGCGATTTAAATTCGCTATTCGAATATTCGCGCTCAACACTATACATCATATGTGACTGATATCAGCCGCTCCTCTTATAACGCTCCAGTACTGATATAACCTCCAGAGACATTACATCATATGTGACTGATATCAGACGCTCCTCTTATAACGCTCCAGCACTTGGGGTCAGTAAACTTTAATATGGGCCGTCCGGTGGGGGCAGCTGTGAGTGGCCCCTAGGTATTTTGCCTCTTTGCAGCAGGGTCCCTGACAGCGTTCAGTACCAGTAGTACTGCCCTGATGGTGTCCCTGCTGCACTGATACACACTTGTATGATAATGATAGTCTGGGCCTGCAGCCTGCGCGATGTAACTGCCCTGCTGCACTTCTCATTATCATGGTGAGTGCGCAGTAGGGCCGGAAGCTTGTGATGTCACATCGTGCAGGCTGCAGGTCCATACTATTATTATCATACATAGGCCCAATTAACTGGGACAAAGTCCTCAAAAATAAAAAAACAACCACAAAATGGGAGATTTTTAAAAGCATTGTAACATTTAATTGTGAGAGGAACATACCTTATAGGAATAAAAGGCTAAGGAACAATAAGAGACCAATGTGGATAAATGGAACCGTAAAGAAGGCAATAAATGACAAAAAGAAAATATGTAAAAAACTAATAAAAACTGGCCAAACTAGAGACCGAGAGATTAATTGCCAAAGAGAGCAAAAATAACCCTAAAATGTTCTTCAATTATATAAATAGTAAAAAATATAAACCTGAAGGAGTCGGCCCTCTACATAGCAATGAGGGGGGAGTTGCAGAGAGCGACGAGGATAAAGCCAAGCTATTAAATATTTTCTTCTCCACTGTTTTCACTGAGGAAAATAAACTGTCAGATGAAATGCAAAATGTAAAAGTAAATTCCCTTTTAAAAGTGCCCTGTCTGACCCAGGAAGAAGTACAGCAGCGACTTAAAAAGATTAACCCCTTAAATACCGGGGGTTTTGGGATTTTTGCGTTTTTGTTTTGCGCTCCCTGCCTTCCAAAAGCCATAACATTTTTATATTTCCGCTCACATAGCCATATGACAGCTTGTTTTTTGCGGGACAAGTTGTACTTTTTAACGCTACCATTTATTTTTGCATGTGATGTAGTGGGAAACGGGAAAAAAATTCCAAATGGGGTGAAATTGCAAAAAAAAAGCAATTTCACCACAGTATTACGGGTTTTTAAATTACAACATTCGATTTGCGATAAAACTGACTGGTTAATTTTATTCTTCAGGTCAGTACGAATCCGGCAATACCTAATATGTATGGTTTTTCTTGCGTGGGAATTGGGAATTTTTTTATTTTATTTTTTTGTCGCCATGTTTTGACCCCTATAACTTTTTTGTAATTATGTGTACGGAGCAGTGTAGGGGCTCATTTTTTGCGGGGCAATCTGAACTTTTAATTGATACCATTATGGGGTGCGTATGATGTTTTGATCACTTTTTATTCATTTTTTTAGGAAATGAAGCGTCCAAAATGGCGAATTAGCCATTCGGACGCTTTTTTCCATTTTTATGTTTACCGTATGGTGAATATTTTTTAATATTATTATAGTATGGGCGTTTTCGCACATTGCGACACCCATTATGTGTAATTTTTTTATTTTTTTATTTATTATATTTTCATTTTGGGGAAAGGGGGTGATTTGAATTTTTATATTTTTTATTTTATTTTTATTTTTTAAACTTTTTTTTTTTTTTACCACTTTCTTATAGTTCCCACAGGGAACTATAAGATGCAATCATCAGATTGTTATTCTCATATATTCCAATGCAATAGCATTGGAATATATGAGAGAATCAGCATATTTCTATGGAGCCTATTACAGTCATAGGCTCCATAGGAATACTATGTAGTAACCTAGGTTTCATTCACAGAAACCTAGGCTACTACATGCATGCTCGGCTCCCTCTGTGGCCATCAGGGGAGCCGAGCACAAACCGAAAGTGAAACTTCGGTTTTTGCGCGATCAGATGCAGTGGTCAGGATTGACCACGGCATCTGAGGGGTTAAATGTCGGCATCGCTGCCGGTCACGGACATGAGCTGCGGGTGTCAGCTTGATGAATCAAGCGTTTACCCGCAGCTTATGTGCCCGGGTACCATCTTTAAAGTGCGGACGAAGGGCGTACATGTACGCCCTTCGTCCTTAAGGGGTTAAAATAGACAAATCGCCAGGACCGGATGGCATACACCCCTGTAGCCTAAGGGAATTAAGTGATGTCATAGCCAGACCATTATTTCTGATATTTACGGACTCTATAATAACAGGGAATGTTCCACAGGATTGGCGCATAGCAAATGTGGTGCCAACATTCAAAAAGGGTCCAAAAACAGAGCCTGGAAATTATAGGCCGGTAAGTTTAACATCTATTGTTGGTAAACTGTTTGAAGGGTTTCTAAGAGATGCTATCTTGGAGTATCTCAATGAAAATAAGCAAATTACACCATATCAGCATGGCTTCATGAGGGATCGGTCATGTCAAACTAATTTAATCAGTTTCTATGAGGCGGTAAGTTCTAGACTTGATCGGGGTGAATCAGTGGATGTCGTATATCTGGACTTCTCCAAAGCATTTGACACCGTACCTCATAAAAGGTTAGTATATAAAATTGGAACACTTGGACTAGGAGAAAATGTCTGTATGTGGGTAAGTAACTGGCTCAGTAATAGAAAACAGAGGGTGGTTATTAACGGTACACACTCAGATTGGGTCACGGTCACTAGTGGGGTACCTCAGGGGTCAGTATTGGGCCCTATTCTCTTCAATATATTTATTAATGATATTGTAGAAGGCTTGCACAGTAAAATATAAATTTTTGAAGATGACACTAAACTGTGTAAAGTAATTAACACTGAAGAGGACAGTTTTCTGCTACAGAGGGATCTGGATAGATTGGAGGCTTGGGCAGAAAAATGGCAAATGAGGTTTAACACTGACAAATGTAAAGTTATGCACATGGGAAGGAATAATGCAAGTCAACCGTACATACTAAATGGTAAAACACTCAGTACCACTGACATGGAAAAGGATCTAGGAATTTTAATAAATAACAAACTAAGCTGTAAAAACCAGTGTCAGGCAGCTGCTGCTAAGGCCAATAAGATAATGGGTTGCATCAAAAGGGGCATAGACGCCCGTGATGAGAACATAGTCCTACCACTTTATAAATCACTAGTCAGACCACACATGGAGTACAGTGTACAGTTCTGGGCTCCCGTGAACAAGGCAGACATAGCAGAGCTGGAGAGGGTTCAGAGGAGGGCAACTAAAGTAATAACTGGAATGGGGCAACTACAGTACCCTGAAAGGTTATCAAAATTAGGGTTATTCACTTTAGAAAAAAGACGACTGAGGGGAGATATAATAACTATGTATAAATATATCAGGGGTCAGTACAAAGATCTCTCCCATCATCTATTTATCCCCAGGACTGTGACTGTGACGAGGGGACATCCTCTGCGTCTGGAGGAAAGAAGGTTTGTACACAAACATAGAAAAGGATTCTTTATGGTAAGAGCAGTGAGACTATGGATTCTTTACGGTAAGAGCAGTGAGACTATGGAGCTCTCTGCCTGAGGAGGTGGTGATTATGAGTACAATAAAGGAATTCAAGAGGGGCCTGGATGTATTTCTGGAGTGTTATAATATTATAGGTTATAGCTACTAGAGGGGGGGTCGTTGATCCAGGGAGTTATTCTGATGCCTGATTGGAGTCGGGAAGGAATATTTTCCCCTTAAGTGCGGAAAATTGGCTTCTGCCTCACAGGGGTTTTTTGCCTTCTTTTGGATCAACTTGTAGGAAACAGGTCGAACTGGATAGACAAATGTCTTTTTTCGGCCTTATATACTATGTTACTATGTGGGTGCATCGGCCCACTGCATAGTAAAAGGCTATCGGCCCACCGGGAAGTTTCTGCTGCAGATCCATCCATTGTGGTCACCTCTGATCAGCGCTGGGCAATATTTTGTACTCACCGGTTAGAGTCACATAAGGCTGGATATCCCGATAGGTGAACTTTATGGGACCTTCACCTTCAACTCTAAAAAAATATCTTCCTTGATCTGTAGACAATGGGTCTTCTATGGAATATGAGCAGTCTCCGTTGTACACATTTCCAGTCAGAAAGAAGCGTCCATTTGTCTGATGTTCAAGATTATTTTTAAAAGCAACAGGGTATCCACCTTCTTTGTGTACAAGAAACCATATACCAGTGGTAGATCTGGATAACTGTACATCACTGAACACGGTAAATGAGCATGGAACATGAACACAGAGACCGCGCTGCACCGTCACCGATGGACTTGTATCTATCTTATGTCCAGGGATCAGTTCACAGACAGAACCTGTATGAGAAAAGACAGGGGTTAGTAGAAGAATTGTCCTATGCCTCATTCACAGGTCAGTTATTTCCATCATTTATTTTGAGCCAAAACCAGGTGCGTCTCTAAACACAGAACAGGTGCAGATCTTTCCCTTATACCTTATCTCTGTGGAGGCACCAATCCTGGTTTTGGCTCACAATAACTGATGGAAATCACTGACCAAACACTGACGTGGAAATGAGGCTTAACACAGACATAATGCTGTCAGTGTTATCCAATACAATCCAGAACTCTAAGGGTTACATAGCATCTTAAATCCATATAATGCTATGCGACCCTGTCAGTGCTGGGAGGTCAGGACGGAAGCTGCGGTGTGAGTCCGGAGGGAGCGTGACAGTCTCTTATGTGAAACCAGCCTTAGGCCTCTTTCGCACAAGCGTGACGGATTAGATCCGGATGCGTTCAGGGTGCGTGCCGTGAAACTTGCACCATTTTAAAAGCAAGTTCAGTCAGTTTTGTCTGAAACTGCGTTCAGTTGTTTAGTTTTTTCCGAGCGGGTGCAATGCATTTTGATGCGTTTTTCACGAGCGTGATAAAAAACTGAAGGTTCACAAACAACATCTCCTAGCAATCATCAGTGAAAAACGCATCGCATCCGCACTTGCTTGCGGATGCGATACGTTTTTCACCTAAGCCCCATTCACTTATATGGGGCCAGGGCTGCGTGAAAAACACAGAATAGAGCATGCTGCGATTTTCACGCAACACAGAACTGAAACAAAAACGCTCATGTACACAGACCCATTGAAATGAATGGGTCAGGATTCAGTGCGGGTGCTGGGCGTTCACGTCACGCATTGCACCCGTGCAGAAAACTCGCTCGTGTGAAAGGGGCCTTAGTCAGCAGCTCGACAACAACACACAGAGCAAGGAGAGAAAGGGTGTGACCTCTGCAGTGCTGAACCTGAGGAGAGATATACTGAACTAAGTCCTGTTCACACATACACACCGGACAGACAGACACATAGTGGACACCGACCGCCAGCGTAACATCACTCTCAGATCTGGACATGGTACCAACATTCTTGAAAGGATTTAATCCACAACACAACAACTGACTAGACTTATATCGGAGAGACCATATGTCCATCACAAAACCCCCGGCAGACCAATTGTATCTGGCTGTGGGGTTTGAATGAACCAGTGTGTCGCTTTTGGACTACTATCATAAACCATGTGTTGAGAGTTTGCCGTCGTATGTTCGGGACTCCACAGATTTAATAAAGCGTTTGGAGAACATCAGGATGGAAGAGGATATGATTTTCTGTGATATAGAATTACTATATACATGCATTGTACACGATTTGGGCCTTCAATCTTCCCGTTTCTTTTTACAAACAAGAAACCTGCCTGCTGATCTTGTGGAAGTGCTGATGCAGTTATTAGATTTCGTCTTGAAGCACAACAATTTTTTGTTTAAAGATCGCCATTACCTTCAATTGCGTGTGGTGGCAATGGGGGCGACATGCGCACCATCCTACGCAAATCTGTTTTTAGGTAATTGGGAGCGACAATTTGTCCAGACAATCATGGATGAAGTGACAGGTGAGGTGTTAGCATGGATGCGCTTCATTGACGATATTTTTTTTTATGGCAGGGTTCACGGGAAGCTTTGAATTTATTTCTTGAAAAATTGAATATTAATAAATGGAACATCATTAATCATCTTGACCCAAATGGTAAGTCAAAAAGAGATTGACTTTTTGGATATCAAAATTAAGGTGGTGGAAAATGGTGATCTTGAAACCTCTGTACACAGGAAAACCACTGCTGTTAATTCATTGCTTCATGCAACATCATTCCATCCGAGGCACCAGAAGAAATCAATACCTGTGGGGCAGTTTTTAAGGGCGAAACGTATTTGTACATCCAATGAGGATTTTGAGAAGGAATCGGTGATCCTAGAACAATGTTTTACACAACGTGGTTATAATCAACAGGACATATATCGTGGATATATGCGTGCAAACAACACACTACGTGAGACGCTGTTATCTCCCAGGTCTCGGGATGATTTGATGGCACCACAGACCATACGCATGATAACTAATTATAATAGCCAGTGGGGTAATATAAAAAAGAGTTTTCAAAAACACTGGCCCATTTTGTGATCAGATCCTGATCTCAACAAAATTCTACCTTCTACTCCTTCATTTGTGGCCAAACGTAGTCGGAATTGGCATAACATTTTAGTACGAAGCCATTACGTACCCCCGAAATGTGTTTTTTTGTTTGGCTCCAGGGGTCCGACATGGGGATCTACCCCATGTGGACATTGTACAACATGTAGGGCCATTGTGAAGACCAACTGTCACTGGTGTATGTGAACAACATGAGCATAAACAGTGCTGAAGCTACTGACCGGACCCAAACTAGGGAGCATAAAGGGTGACCCCTGTCAGACCGTAAGAGCTCTCCCTATGCTGCTATGCCCATGCCCAGACCCTGATGGTGGGTCGTGGCATGCCCGTGTACCTAAGGCTGGTGACAGCTGAAACCCCTACAATAGTGGGAAGGGCACGGCCACCGGCGCCCTGCTCAGAACACGGACGGAACCGGGGTCGCCTCGGATCCAGTCAGCAAACAAACCAAAACACACAATGTCTGCAAACTTATCTGTAGGAGCTGCAGCAGCAGTGAAGACAGATCCAAACTCAGCAGACAATATCCGATGTTACTTGCTTCAGCAGAACACAGGTCCAGTGAAAAGAGACCACACAAGTGTAGATACTCCAGCGGCTGACACAATATAATCCGCACGATTAAACAGGAAGAGGGGTGATTTATAGGAAGAGGAATCAATCACAGGAGGGACAGCTGGGAGGAGGGAAACTGAAAGTAAAGACCTCATCACAGGGGCGGAGAAACAGAGCTGTGAGAACTCCTCAAAACTCTGGTAGTGACATCATCACAGGGGTGGAGAAACAGTTGTGAGAACACCTCAAACTCTAGTAGTGACACCAACACTTTTGACGATTCTGCGGGTGAAAGAACATACAATATAGTGCATTTCATAAACTGTAGCACTGCGGGCGTGTTGCTTGATATATATCGGTATGACGACCCGGGAGTTGCAGGTTCGCATACAGGTACACCAAAAAGAAATCTGGGCAGCGGCTAAAATTGGGGATGGTGATAGAGAAAAACTCCTCAAATTAAAACCAATTGCAAAGCATTTTCGCCAAAAGCATTTTCGCCAAAAGCATAACAACTGTTGACAAGACCGTAAATTTAGAGGGATTGATAAAATATCCTTGGGAGCAAGTGGTGGCAACCTGTTCCGACGTCTGGAGCAGATTGAGAGTAAATGGATTCTGAAATTAAATACACAAATATCATGTGCTCTGAATGATAAAATTCCATTTTCATCCTTTTTGTAGTATGTGCAATGTCATCCTTGAAACGTGATTACTTTCAAAACATTTTTAATAATAATTTTTATTGAGCCTTGTGGAAGGAGGGCAAGATGTGTTGGTTATGATTATTTGATATCAATTTGTTTTTTTGTTTGTTTCATGCAAAATGATGAAATGTGGATTTTGAAAACTTATCCTATCTTTGCATTATCTTCCCTATTTCCATCATGGGATCTTGGATCTACATCATGATTTATAGTATAGAAAATGTTAAAAAAAAAAATTTTATCATGCACTTTTCATATTTATCATGTATTTTGACATGAGGTACCACTATGAATTGTATGTTGTAATTTATATCACTGTATTATATTTTGGTTGTTTTTCACGTTGTGTCATTTTCATATCACATTTATAAATTGATTCGTTTCACACAAAAAAAAATATTCAATATATTATTCACAATCATGTATGTTGTTATTTACACGTATTGCTTCACATATGAATTGTTTCATATATAATTTCACCACCTTTACACAGTTTTTACAATTTTTTTTTTAATTATTGTTTTATTCTGTCGGATATTATCCAACTATAAGGTACTGCCGATAGGACACGAAAAAACCTTATATTGATTATATTTTTTTTCCTCCTTTTTGCTCATATGTCATATGTGGGTAATTAGTTGGATCAGTCTGGATTAATTTTTTCTGCATTTCATTAATTGTTATACTGATCTAGTCCTGCAACTGAACATTGTATATTCTATATATTGCAACAATATCAAATAGGACTGGTAATGGCATATTTAAAACATTGTATAGCATGCTGAGCGCTACATGAACATCCTGTTCTCCCATAGTTAATATGGAGTCCGTGGTGCGCGCTTTATATGAAATTATTGATGTTACCACTAGTCACCAATCTGTATAATTTTTAAATGTTTTTAATGTGATGCCAAATAGTAATTTAGGCTACATGCACACGACAGTTGTTTTTTGCTGTCCGCAAATCGAGGATCCGTCTCCCTTTTTTTTTCACATCCACATCCTTTCCTTGTGTCCGCAAATTTTGTAGGTTGTGTTTCCGTGTGTCTTCCGTTTTTTTGCGGATCCGAAAAAAAAACGGAAGGCTTGAAACAGTTTCTTAAAGTACCTGCACAAGTGCCCTGGTTTGTAAGCAACCATCCGCAAAAAAACGGATGCGGATGGAAAACGGAAGGCTTCAGTGTGGCTTCCGCTTTTTTGAGGACCCATTGACTTCTATGGGTCCGCAAACCGCTTTTTGCGGACAAGAATAGGACATGCCATATTTTTTTGCGGACGTGAAATGCGGAATACTGGACGTGGACAGGAAACGGAAGAGGCATCAGTTTTTTTGCGGATCCATAGAAATGAATGGGATCCGCAAAAAAAACGGAACGGAAGCCGAGAAAAAACACTGTCGTGTGCATGTAGGCTTAATGTGATAAAAAAATTTGATTGTTTAACTATAAATTTGTGTGGATTTTTGTCTTCTAATTTTTGATCCAGATGTTCTCTGTTGGGTGTATATACTGCGATATCTGATCATATACATTTACATGGGAATAATTGTGTTGGCTGTTTTATATAGGAGAGACCCTGATACAATATTCTGAAATCACATCATTAGAAAAGTTGGTAACTTCCTAACTGACATGTCCAGCTGAGAGAAAAAGTAAGGACGGACACATCTGTATTTATAGATGGAGACATTTTGGGCACTTTGTATTTGTGAGGACAACCAAAAGAAGCTGCTCTTCTTGGAACTTTGCTCCACTGTCCAGAATCATAAGCTCTTGTGAGGATCATCATTTCCAATAGTAGGTGATTGGGCATGGAGGATTTCTACTGAGAACATCCTGTGTAACCAAAATGTGCGATAATTTACCCAAAAACAAAATGTAGCAAAACATCAAGGGGGTTATTTATTAACAGAAATATGTCTATATTAGATGTACCTCTGGCACAGATTGCGACTTTTCCCTGCTCACGCCAGGTCTAAGAAAGTGGGACGTGAATGGGGCAGCAAGCACATGGATTTCTGAAAGCTCCATTAAGGTGAATGGAACTGATTTTCATCTGCAGAATTTTCTGCCACAAAACCCTTAAAGTGGTTCTCTGATTTTCCTATATTGATGATCTGTCGTTAGGATAGGTGATCAATATCAGATTGGCAGGGGCCCAAGTACCAACACCTCTGCCGATCAGCTGTATGATGGGAATGTAGCCCTTGTATGAGAGCTCTGTTCTCCTCACTGTTTATCTGCTCCTCATCAATATTGCGCAAAAAGCAGTGTAATTGCTGCTCCTTCATCCGCTTTAGGATGGGGCCGTCCCATTGAAGTGAATGAGACAAAGCTGTAATTACACTATGTCGATGATGAGCAGGTAACCATTGAAGGGAACACAGTGCTTGTACAACCGCTGCATCCCCTTCATAGAGCTGATCGGTATTGGATCAATAGAGATGAGCGAATTATTCAAAAAGTCAATTTGGCTGCTTCGCGGAATCTTACAAAAAAATTTGCTTTGTGATTAATTACTTTGTCATGAAGCTCATTTCTTTGTAAGTAGCGGGTGCAATGACAGGAAGCCATGATTGCGCTGCTCCCTATCATTGTTCCCCTCAGATGTCATGTTCATAGCCGATTGCGGCATCTGATATGAATAAGAGTGTAAAAAAAATGAAATAATCATATTTACCTGATTCATTTGCTTGCGACGGGCCGGGCGCCGCCATCTAGCTTGAAGATCTGCCGCGAAATCACGCCGGCGAGCGTGGAGACGTCATACGTAACTGAGCTCAGAATTACGTACGAGAGATGTTGCGGTTGGCCCGTCACGAGCAAATGGATCAGGTAAATATGATTATTTTTTTGCTTGTTTTTTTACACTGTTTCAGATTAAGTTGATTTGCTTCTACGAGGAAGCACGAGGAAATTCGGCTTTGCAGCAAATCAAATTTATCTTGAAATTCATATAGAGGTCTGAATTTCACTAGCCATCAATATAGGAAAAATGGAAAACCCTTATAAGTATGTGTATTAAGAGTTTATTCCCGAGGGGTTCTACGGGAATAAAAAAAAAATACCTTTTGTTACTTATAATGGCTTGTTTTGTCTGGGGGTTGGGGTGGGGGATAAAATTGCTGCTGTCCTATTAGTACACACACAACCTGTCCTAATCAAACAGGTGATGAGATCTTCAGCTGAGTCCCTGTATGTGAAGGGTTCTATTACTGAGCTATTTTATATGGGCTTTTTGAGTTACATCTATACATTTGTTTGCTTGGAGCTTGTGTGGAGTGGACTTTGGACTGTAGTGTAGCTGTAATGTGTTTATATTGCAGTCCAAGGTCTATATGCGTTAGGAGGCACATTGAGGGAGAAACTATTTTGCTGACACATAACTTTGACTCTACAGATAAGATAACAAATGTGTAGCTAAGACTCGTGTCTCTCTATCATTGGATAAACTTAAACATCATGTCATTGGACTACGACTATATATGTTTCATATACCCAATAAACGTCAGAGTGGCATTGTATACCAGAATCGTATCATGTGTCAATGCTGCTCTCCTAGCGCTAGAAAAGAATCAAATCAAGCTGAATACCGAAGTCTAGTACCAGGGGTACCAACTACCAATAAGAGGGGAAGAAATGAATATTCCTAACAATCTGGGGGCTCGTCCGGGATCGAGAAGGTCATCCTCGGGTCTGGTGAGAAGAGACACCAATTTTGTCCTCTGGCCGATCCGAGGGCACTGGCCACGTCTCGGAGTAAGTACAGAGTTTTTTGTATCCGGGATACATAGATACAACTCAGGGAGTTGTACACAGTTCAGGGAACTGTCAGATAGGTACTCAGGGAGTACCCAGTATTGCGTCAGGGACACATACGATACAACTCAGGGAGTTGAACACAGTTCAGGGAACTGTCAGATAGGTACTCAGGGAGTACCCAGTATTGTGTCAGGGACACATACGATACAACTCAGGGAGTTGTACACAGTTCAGGGAACTGTCAAGTTAGGAATTTAGGGAAGTCCAGTAACAAGGAAAGCGTACTTCAGAGGGCTTGACTTCACAGAAGGTTTCACAGCTTGATTTGATTCTTAATAAGATAATTATAGAAGTTTTGAATGATAAGTTGTTTGATAATTGTAGAAGTTTGCATGATAAGTTGTTTTGTCTAACATACTTATATATATATATAGGGGAAGTGACAGGCTGGGTGGTAAGTGTACAGCTGTCGTCCCAAGACTAACATTCTGCTTTGTTTTTTGCTGTTTTGAATTCTGTTTGTAAGAAAATAAGTTTTGATAATGAGTAGTCAAAAAATCTAAGACAGAATGTCCTAAACCAGAACCAGGTGAATCATGTAAATAATATGTTGCCCGAGTCAGTCCTACAAATTATTACCTTGTTAACCCATGGGTAGATAATTTGGCAGGATGGACAGAGGCAATGGAAGTGGTAGACCCCTTTCCCAGGGAAGGAGATAATAGCATATATCACATGGACATGGTCAAGGGTCTATGCTTAGGTGACACTGCCGCCTGGCCGTATTTTGAACCTGACCCTTCATGGGATATGTATTATATGCAGAAAGGAGGAGAACAATGGCTAGAGATAGCTCCTCCCTGGTATGACCCCAACATGTGCAAAGGTTTAAAAAGATCAAAAGACGATAGAAAACTACATGAGATACAGACCAAGAATGAAAATGATAAAAAACATCAGATGTATCCCCACCTTCATATGTACATAAAATTAACTGTTTAGCGCTCAGGATTTAATAGCAGCCAGTCACATAATAGCAGGACACGCAGTTAATAAACAACCCACACCCCCAATTGTATCGAGATATAATTTAAGGAACAAGGGTTAAGTGGAAAAGGATAGTGAAATAAGGGGACCTGAGACATCCATGCCTTTTTTGACGGTTGGTAATCAACTGATGAAAAAGGCTTTGGACATAGATGACCTTAATAAAATTATTAAACACTGCCCCAAGCCTACTGTGGCTCCGTCTGGCACAGTGGCTTATTTAAAGAAAGCCTGTAAAGGGAGAAATATGCGAAAGACAGCAGGAAACTTTCATAGATCAAATGATAGAAGCCAAGACTTCCAAACCATGAATAACTGCTGTTATAACTGTGGACAGGAGGGACATTGGGCTAGACAGTGCACAACACCCAGGAGAGACACGCAGAATCAGGGAGCACACAGCAAACAACAGCCCATGACACAAAGGGGACAGAATACAGATAGACAGGGTACGCAGACTCAGCCCAGGTTCCCCATTGATTGGAATCATCAACAACCCTACTGACGAGGCCCGGAGGGAGTCACCCCAGCTTTCACACAGGTCACCACCCACTGGAAAGATACACTTATTATTTTGCTTAAAGTTGCGGGAAGGAAGGTAGGATTCATGGTAGACAGCGGCACCACCTCCAGTGTGTTTCACAAAGACATGTACAAGGGACTTGTTTGTGAAGTTGGACTTGGCAGTGACAGTAAAAAGTGACGGACTAAGTATTCACTCAGCCACCATGCCCATAGTGACCCCGGCTATATGTACTTTTGTTAGTTTACAGGACCACCCTTAGCTAGGAGACATAAACCCTTCACTATGGTCACAGGGCGACTATGACACGGGCCTGATTGATTGCACACCTTATCAAGCCAATCTTAAACCCGGTGCCACACCAGTGTATCAAAAGCAATACTCACTGTCCAAGGAAAAGATTGAGGGTCTACGGCCAATGATAGAAGAATTTCTGAGAAGAAATCCTCGAGGAGGTGATTTCACCTTACTCCACCCCTATCAATCCTGTGACAAAGGCAGATGGTACTACCCGCTTTGTCCAGGATTTGAGGGCAATCAACAATCTCATTGTGCCCATAGCCTCAGTGGTTCCTGATGTCACAACTCTCCTTTCCTCCATCCCCGCGGAAGCCGTCTGTTTAATAAGAGTACCATTTTGATTTTTCCTTTGAGGGACGTCAACTGACCTGGGGTAGAATGCCACAGGGGTATGCTGATTCACCAGTTGTGTACAGCATTGTCCTCCAAGCCACTTTGAAACCCTGGCACCCCCAAGGTTCCATCCTGATACAATATGTTGATGATCTACTGTTGTGCAGCATGTCAGTGGAGGCAAGTGTAAATGATGGTATATCCTTGTTGAAATGATTGTCAGAATGTGGTCATAAAGTGTCGTTAAAGAAACTGCAGTGGTGCAAAAAGCAGGTTGAATACTTGGGCTTTGTCCTCACACAGGGGAAAGAAGAATCAGTCCCGGGAGAATCCAGTCTATTGTGGGTCTGGTCACCCCACACCAAAAAGGAAATGCTGTCCTTTCTTGGTATGATAAACTACTGTAGACAATGGATCCCCGACTGTTCTTATTACAGAAATATTTTGAGGCAAGCCACTCTGGAAGAATCCCCAGAGCTAATAAGATGGTCAAAAGGAATGTTGAATGCTTTCGATACTCTGAAATGTTCATTGATGTGTAGCCCAGGATTGGGCCTCCTGAATATAACCTACCATTCCACATGTCTGCACAACAAAACTGTAAAACCATGGCGGGGGTACGCACTCAAGAACACGGGGGGAAAGTTGCGTCCTTGTGCCTTTTTCTCAAAGGTAATGCCTGTCCCTGTACAAGGGATGCCGGCATGTCTATGTACTCTTGCGGCCTGTGCGATGATGGTGGAATTAGCCACACCCTTTACACTGGGACACCACACTGTCTTGCATACTATCCATGATGTAGTGGGACTACTCAGAGGTATTTATACGCAGCACATGTCAGCACAAAGATTGTCAGGATATGAAGTCCTTTTACTCAGTGATCCATCATTACAGATTGAATATGCCTCACATACGGCAGGACCAGCACCGATACTGAATGCATTACTAGGACTGAAAGGGACAGAAGACTTTTTGCCAGACAAACATGACTGTCTCAAGGTACTCGAATACTGAAACCTCCCCCAGACTAGACTTGTCAGCCACCCCCATACCGGACGCACCAGAAGTGTTTGTAGACGGTTCACGTCCACGTCCACTCGACACCGTCTACTGTGCAGCATATGCAGTAGTGATGCTGCCAGATATTATCCTTGAGTCACGACCCGTTCATGTGCAATCAGCCCAAGCTGCAGAATTAATAGCACTTACAAGGGCATGTCAAATACACAAACCTGTCACAATATACACAGACAGCAGATATGCACACAGGGTAGTGTGGGACCATGGGGTAATCTGGCAACGCAGGGGTTTCACCACAGCTGACGGTAAGAAAATATCTCATTCCCAGCTTATAGATGATCTGTTGGCCGTCCTCCAGCTTCCCTTACAAATAGCTGTTATACATTGCAAAGCACATACTCGAGGAAAA
Source organism: Bufotes viridis (assembly GCA_033119425.1). NCBI lineage: Eukaryota > Metazoa > Chordata > Amphibia > Anura > Bufonidae > Bufotes > Bufotes viridis. Next base: position 591,945,561 of record CM065590.1, read on the forward strand.
GATTGGGTTTATCCTGTTTTGCAGAAAAATCCACACACTGGATTGGTCTGCAAAGAGGGGAAACCATGTATACCCCAGCACAGCGCTGCACTTTTCATAGCACATTTTTACGGAGTAGAGCACAACAGCATCAAAAATTTCTGTTTCCCTCTCTTCCACAGGAACCGACGCACCCGTTCCGAGCTGGAGACACGGTGGTGGTCAGGGTACTACGTAAAGGAAAAGATCCAAAGGAGCTGGCATTCGGACCCCCTACCACGGTGGTAGCAGTCACTAGAACGGCGATTCTCACAGAAGAGGCTCCGATCTGGATTCATGCTAGCAGAGTGAAAAGGATCCCTGAGGTTTCTTCTCCGGTGTCCAACGAAGACAAAGAGCGGAGCTCAGAAGAAGCCTTGCCACAGGCTGAAGATGAAGACCCCATTCTGGGAGATTTGTTTGTCTGCTGCTGATTATTAATCTTTGTGTTTTCTTGCCAATCGGACTCATTACCACTTGTATTTATCATCCAGAGGAGACGAGTTTATTATGTGGTGCACCAAATAATCACACAGTCTCTAAAGGAGCTCAGGAGCAAGATCCAGTTGTTCCTGGACCCTCTTATTCTGAACAGAATAGTATAATCAGGATAGTGAAGGCCCTAAATGCCCTAGATTAAAGATTTACAGAGTTCACGAGACCTTATACAAACATGTGTTGTTACTGTATCCAATGTATACCCTCATTAATTAATACATTTATGAGATGTAGGCGAGTCTCAGATACACCACAAGCTGCATACATTCAGGTACCTCAAGAAACCCTGGGTCTCCAGAGGAGTACCAACAATACTTACAGAAATATTTTGAAAGGAACAAAATGAAAAAAACAAAAATGAAATATGTAGATGGTTTTTAAGAGGGGATTGAAGGGTTCTATTACTGAGCTATTTTATATGGGCTTTTGAGTTACATCTATACATTTGTTTGCTTGGAGCTTGTGTGGAGTGGACTTTGGACTGTAGTGTAGCTGTAATGTGTTTATATTGCAGTCCAAGGTCTATATGCGTTAGGAGGCACATTGAGGGAGAAACTATTTTGCTGACACATAACTTTGACTCTACAGATAAGATAACAAATGTGTAGCTAAGACTCGTGTCTCTCTATCATTGGATAAACTTAAACATCATGTCATTGGACTACGACTATATATGTTTCATATACCCAATAAACGTCAGAGTGGCATTGTATACCAGAATCGTATCATGTGTCAATGCTGCTCTCCTAGCGCTAGAAAAGAATCAAATCAAGCTGAATACCGAAGTCTAGTACCAGGGGTACCAACTACCAATAAGAGGGGAAGAAATGAATATTCCTAACAGTATGAATGGAGTCCATGAAGTACAGTGAAGACGGGCAGGACAGGCTGTGGTAATGGAGACTCCATACAAGAGCTGCTGCTCATTAGCCACATCCTCACCTCCTCTCTGCACTTCATGTCTCCACATGAACACCATTCCTACAGAGATTCAGCTGAGGATATTATCATCTGTATTCAGGATCATAATCCCTCACAAGCAGAGCGGAGAGGAGGCTGAGGCAGCTCTTTAGCTCAGTGTCCTGAAGTAACTTGTCCTGCATTGTGATTAGGACAGGATTTGTGTGTACTAATACTGTAGGACGGCGGCTATTTTATTTTGCTGATGATTGCTCTCAGACAAAACCAGCCATTATAACTAGAGATGAGGGAAGTTCTTAAAAATAAGATTCGGCGGCTTCACTGAATTTTACCCCAAAAATAGGCATCTCTATAATGGGCCGTCCGTTCTGCAAATTGTGGAAGGCGCACGGGCGGCTTTCGTGTTTTGCAGGTCCGCAATTAGCGGACTGCAAAAAATAGAGCAGTCGTGTGCATGAGGCCTAATATTAAGGCCTTTCAGGGGTTAATCAGTTTAACCACTTCCAGACCGGGCCATTTACCCCCTTCCTGACCAGGCCTAATTTTGCAAATCTGACATATGTCACTTTATGTAGTAATAACTTTGGAATGCTTTGACCCAAACCATTCAAAGATTGTTTTCTCGTGACACATTGTACATCATGTTAATGTTAAATTTGAGTCAATATGTTTTACCTTTATTGATAAAAAAAATCCAAAAGTTAACGAAAATTTTAAACAAATCACTGTTTTCTAAATTTGAATGTCCCTTCTTTTAAGACGTATACTGATGCCTCATAATATACTTATCAATTAACATTCACAATATGTCTACTTTATTTTGGCATCATTTTGGTAATGTAATTTTATTTTTTAGGACATTAGAAGGTTTAGAATTTTAGAAGCAATTTTTAAGAAAATTCCCAAAATAAATTTTTGTAAGGACCAGTTCAGTTCTGAAGTCACTTTGAGGAGCTCACATAATATAAACCACCCATACATTACTGCGTTTTAGAAATAAACCCCTGATTTTAGAAATGTTGTTAATTTTGTAAGTATTTCACAGGAATGAAAGCAAAATTGAGGTGACATTTCAAAAATTTTTGCTGATTTTCCATTTGAATCAATTTTTTCCTGTAACACTTCAAGGGTTAACAACAAAGGAAACCACAATATTTATTGGGGGGAATATCACCCCACAATTTGCTACCCATTTTCTCCTGAATACAGTTACACCCCAATTGTGGTCGTAAACTGTTATTTGGGGATACGCCGGGGCTCAGAAGGGAAGGAGCGGCATCTAGATTTACTAACATGGAATCTTCTAACATGGTTTCTAAGAGCGCGATAACCTTTTTATTTATTTTTATTTTTTTTAGACTGATTGGTGTGAGGGCTTATTTTTTGTGGGATAAGCTGTAGTCTTTATTGGCACCATTTTGAGGTATATTTTGCTTTCTGGTCACTTTTTATCTCATTTTTGAGAGGTGAAGACAAAAAAAAGCAGTTTGGTGTCATTTTTCTATTTTTTTTTACACCTAGGGTAGATCATGTGATATTTTTATAGACCCGGTTGTTACAAATGCAATGATACCAAATATGTCAATTTTTTTTTTTTTTTAACGTTTTACACAATAAGAACATTTTTAGAAAAAAAAATCATGTTTTTGTATTGCCATTTTCTTAGCCCCCCCCCCCTCCCCCCCCCCTCACAAGGGATAGTTTTCAGCTCAGTTAGCTCTAGGAAACTCCTGCCTTCTCTCCATACAAAAAGTTCTTGAGATACACAAAGCCTCATGAGATACATATGGCATGTGATGCTCCCAGAATTTCCTTCTCCTCTGTTGAGAGATATACAGTAGCTATATATTTACATATATAAAGTAAGGATAAATGATGAAAGGTGTCTGAGCTTCTTGCTTCACTATGAGGACACTATGCCAGCCCCCGGGGGTGGGGTTGGGGGGGCTTGGTACGGACGCTTATAAAATTTTGATTGCAGACATAGTACATTGCAATAATACTTCAGTTTTAATGCACTATCCATGGCATAGGAATACATTTTATGTGATAACCCTTTTAAGACTTGGCAATGTCAGTGCTTAGAGGGGAGAATATCTTTGTACATAGAGCGTCAGACGGCGATTGCCTAAGCCTTGTTCCTGAAGAAGAAAGGAGAACATCACAATAGCGTGGACTGCTCAAGGTGACGGAATTTTATTTCTCAACATCCTGCACAGTAAAAGGGTTTCTTGAATCTTGGGAAACCCCTGTAAGTAGTTTTAATGTGAACAGGTACAGTCATTTCTAAGATGTCCATCTGTGAACAGTTTAAGACTTCAAGGCTCCATTCACACGACCGTATGTTGTCCGCAAAAAAACGTATCCATGTCCGCAAAAAAACGGATTGCATTCCGTTTTTTTGCTGATCCATAGACTTCAATAGGGCCATGTCCTGATTTTCACTGACAAGTATGGCCTCTTGCACACGAACGTATTTTTTTTCAGTGTTTTGCTGTCCGTTTTTAACGGATCCGTTTTTCCGTTTTTTGCTTCCGTTTTGTTTCCGTTTCGGTTCCGTTGTTCCATTCCGTTTTTCCGTTTGGCATATACAGTATACAGTAATAACATAGAAAAAATTGGGCTGGTCTTAAAATTTTCAATAGATGGTTCATCAAAAAACGGAACGGATACGGAAGACATACGGATGCACTTCAGTATGCTTTCCGCTTTTTTTGTATGACCCATTGACTTGAATGGAGCCACTGAACGTGATTTATGGACAAGAATAGGACATGGTCTATATTTAAACGGAACAGAAAAACGGAAAACGGAAACGAAGGCATAATGGAGACACTTCAGTATTTTTTGCAGACCCATTGAAGTGAATGGTTCAGTATACTGTCAGTATACTGAACTGAAAAAACTGCCAGTATACGGTCCGCAAAATACTGTCGTGTGCAAGGGGCCTATAGGACATGTTTCATTTTTTTTTGCTGAGCTGTGCAATGGAAGAAAAGTGAATGGGACAGCATCTAATCCGCAAAAAAACGGATCCGTTTTTTTGCGGACAACATGCGGTCATGTGAATGGAGCCTTAGGCATCGTTTGCACAAAGTAGCAGGCTGATTAGCTAGTCTTTCTCCAAATGGCACTCATTCAACAATGTGGATCGGCTGAGGAGGAGTAGGAGAGTCCTGAGTGGGAATCCCCCTCTGTGACATCTATGTGTTGTAATGGTGGAGTTGTCTTCATGACAAGAAGCAGGTTCCTGTCATAATGTGTGTGTATTTTTCCCATAAATCGTTGCGTCATGTCTCTCTTCTGCTAAATCAACATGCCAGTGAGACAATTTACATACACATAATACCGCACACAGTCATATACCACATAAATGGGATAAAAGGTCATACTTACCGCCCCACAGCTGAGATCCAATCAGAATTAAAGCTAAATAATAATCCAAGAAAAACAAATATTTTTTAAACTCCATTTTCTGTGCTACGTCGGTGCATTCTCTGGGACCTAGGGTAAAAAAATAAATAAAAATAAAATAAAATATTTATCTATATGTCTATCTTTCCGTCTATCTATCTATCTGCGACGCGTGGCCGGCTGCCAGGAGATCCTTCCCTAGTGTTTGTTTTGTCGTGATGCCAGTTACATTGGAGCAACAAGGGACAGAGTTCCCTTAAGTAGATGCTGTAGGAGGTACCCAGGTTTAGGAATGCCAGAGTGGTGTAAGGGTAGCCTATAGTGTCCCTTTAGATGTGGCTGTGCACGTGTCACGGTGCTACTACCTGGATACCACTGGAACCCCAGACATGGCTATGCGAAGAAGAGCAAGGGATAGGATGAATGGTTGATGAAGAAATGAACTGAGTCCAGACTTGAATTTGTTAACAGATTTACTTGAATAAACTTCCATCAGAAAACAATCCTCCAACTTTGATTTGGTTACCAGCAGGTTTTGGCATAAATTCTGGCAGGCAAACTCATTCGGCTCTGCTACATCTGTTTCTCTTTAGCGCTGCTGTGCTATCAGGATTAAATATAAACTTTTCCTTTGTCTTCTGCTGTACTTAACTTTCTGTAGTCTGACTCTGTCTT
>CM065590.1:591951586-592066738 GCA_033119425.1 Bufotes viridis
ACACCGCAAAAAAGTAGTGCATGCACTACTTTTTTGCGGTGCGGAGGAGGAGACAGAAACCCCAAGGGAGCAATCTCTGGTACTTCTGTAGGGTTACGTGCCCCCCTTCCATACCAGAACTTCTGGATTGCGGACCAATTCAAGTGAATGTCACATGGCCGTTGCCCGCATATTGTAGACCCACTGTTTGCAGACCGCAATAAGGGCACGGTCCGGCAATGGCCGTGTGCCTGAGCCCTTATCCTGCTGAAAAATGCCAATTGGAACATCTGCACCTGCAAACGGTCTGGACAGAGATGGTTGTATAATGAAGGTGCCATCTGTGTCTGGATGGTGGACAACAAAATTGTGGGAGCTGCTTGTCTTATCAAATGATCCTCTCTACTGCGGGTCTGTCTTGGCCACCTGGAGCCTGTTTGCCCTGTGTGTGCCTACATGTAACCATTGCTCCCAACACCTTCTAACAGCTAGGTTGGTGTGGCCTAAATGGCGGACAATTCAGCAAAATGACCATTCTGGTTTTCTCAGTCCAATGATGCACCTACTCTCAAAAACTTCCAGCTGGTCAAAAAGCCATTAGGCTGATCGCAAATGGGACCACGGCATCTGAGAAGGCTGGAAGCGGGAGCTCTTGTAACAGCATTCCCCGGCTGAGATGAGGGAACCTTTTACATTGCACTAATAGCCCAAAGCCTGAAACAGGCTTTAGCAGCTATTAGTGGAATATACCTATAGAGGCCACTAGGTGCTGGTGCTGTATTTTTAAATTGAAAAAGAAGTGTTCAGTGATGGCTACATAGCCATCAATGAACACAATGGGCAATCTAAAAATTGGTAGTGTCACATAAAAGTAGAAAAAAAAACGGTTTGAAAAAATACAAAAAAATATATATATATATATATATATATATATATATATAAAAGTTCACCCCCTTTCCCCAAAATCCAAATACTTAATCAACTAATATATATATATATATATATATATATATATATATATATATACGTCATGGGCATCGCCATGTGCAAAAACCCCAATAATATAACAATATTAATCCCATATGGTGAATGGCATAACAGAAAAAAATTAGCCATTTTTTGTCACTTAAACTCCGCATAAAAATGTATAAACAGTGATCAAAACGTCATACACACTTCAAAAATGGTATGACTGAAAAATACGGATCGCCCTGCAAAAAATGAGACCCCACACAGCTCCGTACACATCAATACCAAAAAGTTAGAAGTCAGAATATAAAGATGAAAAAAAAATAAAAAATTTAAAGGTTTTTCATTTTTTTTTTTTATTATTAAAACACAAGAAAAAATGATTATGGTACTGACCTGGAGAATAATAAATCAATTTTACCGCATAAATAACGCTATGGATGAGTTGCATTTTTTTCCCCACTTCCACCCCTTTTGGAATTTTCTTATTTCCCACTACATTGTATGCCACTGTAAATGGTGCCATTAGAGAGTACAACCTGTCCTGCAAAAATTAAGCCCTATGTGAACAGAAAAATAAAAAAGTTATGACTGGAAAGGCGGGGAGTGAAGAACAAAAATGCAAAAGCGGGTTAAAGATAGGTTTATTATTATTTCATTCATTTATGTAGTGACGGCATATCCTTCAGTACAGGATGGAGATTGTCACCACTCGCATCAGTCCCTGTCCTCAACCTATTTTTAGAATTCAGGGGGAGAAAAATGAAATACCCAGAGTGATAGGGAGAGTATATTGGGTGAACTCTACACAGAGGTTTCCTTTTCTTGGATTTGATCCCAGAGCTGCAAGACAACACTGCTAACCACTGAGCCACCAGGCTGCACAGTGTCCAAATGCACAGGAAAAAATGACTCCAATTTTGCTGGCTTTCCAAATTTCTGCAAAAGTGGTCAATTTCTAAAGGTGATTTAGGAATCAGTAGTAGCATTCCTGCAATAGTCCTGGTGGTCCACAGCTGTCACAGTTGTATGGTGGGCTAAGGTGATGAAGGGTTTGAATTTAATATACATTATCAATGGTGCTCTAAGGTGATTGGTCATTGCTAGACCTGGATATCTAGATAGGATACGTGTTATATCAGTAATGGTGGTGAAGAGGTTTAGGGCAGAGGTCTAGGGTGAAATGCGTTACTCATTAGTCTAAATGGGTCTGTCTAAAAAAATATTCAATAATTGCCCATCAACTGAACATCATGAATAGTGATGTCGCGAACATAAAATTTTCAGTTCGCGAACAGCAAACGCGAACTTCCGCAAATGTTCGCGAACGGGCGAACCTGGCAAACCGCCATAGACTTAAATTGGCAGGCAAATTTTAAAACCCACAGGGACTCTTTCTGGCCACAATAGTGATGGGAAAGTTGTTTTAAGGGGTCTAACACCTGGACTGTGGCATGCCGGAGGGGGATCTATGGCAAAACTCCCATGGAAAATTACGTAGTGGACGCAGAGTCGGGTTTTAATCCATAAAGGGCATAAATCAACTAACATTCCTAAATTGTTTGGAATAACGTGCTTTAAAACATCCAGTGTGTGTATACGATCAGGTATGATGTTGTATCGATCAGGTAGTGTAAGGGTTACGCCCGCTTCACAGACATTGACAGACCAAACTCCCCTTTTAATGCACCGCAAACAGTCCATTTGCACAACCGCAAACTCCCCATTTGCACAAGGTTGGATACCAAGCTAGCCAGTGATGTCATTGAAGGTTTCTTCCTCCACCCAGCCACGTACAACACCAAGGGTCCCCGAAAGGTCAATTGAATTGATTTTTCGAGCGGGGAGAAAAAAACGCTGGCTCCCTCCATTCTGTTTTAATCCACGGTGACTGCGTCTGTGCCGTGCAATTTACTGTCACACCCGATATGAGTGGTATTTTCTGTAGTACTATTCTCATCAGTTTAATCCCTGTTACATCCCATATCATGGATTGCCTTTTGTGAAAAAAAATTTAGGCCGGGTACCTTCGACTGCCTTCACAGTGACAGACCAAACTCTCATACACCAAACTGAATTGATTTCAGGAACCGGGAGATGGAAAAAGCAGCTTGGTCGGTCCTCATACTCCCAAATTGGGGCACTGCGCGTGCTGTGACACCCTATATGAGTGGTGTCTTAACTAGTACCATTCCTATCAGCGGCGGGCGGGTGCGCGGTAACTTGAGAGCAGGTGACCGAAGCTGAGCTGGAGGAGGATGGTGCGTCAAGGTTCTTAGCAGAAGCTGTTGAAGATTGGGTGTCCTGTCTAAGCCAGTCAACTATGTCCTCAGAATTTTTTGGGTTCAGGGTACGTGGCCTCTGAACACTAGGCATTATTCCAGGGACAGTGGAAATCACAGCACCACGACCACGACGGCCCCTGCGGGGTGGCCTGCCTCTGCCTGTCATTTTTTTTAGATAAGTGGTACTACGCGTGCTAAGTACTGTGCCACCCGGCATCAGTGGTGGGCACTGGCAGTGGGCTCACTACAGTCTGTGGAAGTGGGCCTGACACACACTGGCAGCAGGCAAGCAACTGAATTTAGACTACTGTCTAAAAATTAAATGCCTTATTTATCGGCAAGCTACTGTGCCACCCGGTATCAGTGGTTGGCACTGGCAGTGGGCACACTACAGTCAGTTGAAGTCGGCCTGACACACACTGGCAGCAGGCAAGCAACTGAAATTACACTAAAGTGTAAAAATTAAATGCCTTATTTATCGGCAAGCTACTGTGCCACCCGGTATCAGTGGTTGGCCCTGGCAGTGGGCACACTACAGTCTGTGGAAGTGGGCCTGACACACACTGGCAGCAGGCAAGCAACTGAAATTACACTAAAGTGTAAAAATTAAATGCTTTTTTTTATGCAAAATCCTGTCCCACACGGGATGACAGAGGTGGGCACTGGCAGTGGGCACGATACAGTCAGTGGAAGTCGACCTGACACACACTAGCAGCAGGCAAGCAACTGAAAATACACTAAAGTGTAAAAATTAAATGCCTTTTTTTTATGCAAAGTCCTGTGCCAGCCGGTATGAGTGGTGGGCACTGGCAGTGGGCACACTACAGTCAATGGAAGTCAGCCTGACACACACTGGCAGGCAACTAACCTTAGATTAAAGTGTAAAAATTAAATGCCTTTTTTTGATGCAAAGTCCTGTGCCACATGGGATGACAGGGTTGGGCACTGGCAGTGGGCACACTACAGTCTGTGGGCCTGCAGCTCCTCACACACGGACAGGCCAGGCAACTGCAATATGTATATGGAGAAAAAAAAAAGCAGACTAATGTTGCAGCCCTAAAAAGGGCTTTTTGGGGTGCTGTCCTTACAGCAGAGATCAGATGAGTCTTTCAGGACTGGAGTGGACACTGAATACACTAGCCTAGCTATTGATTTCCCAATTAAATCAGCAGCAGCTACACTGTCCCTCCTCTCACTAAGACTGCAGCTTCCGAATGAATCTAAAATGGATGCTGTTCAGGAGATGGGAGGGTCTGGGAGGGAGGGTATGCTGCTGATTGGCTGGAATGTGTCTGCTGACTGTGAGGTACAGGGTCAAAGTTTGCTCAATGATGATGTATAGGGGGCGGACCGAACATCGCATGTGTTCGCCCGCTGCGGTGAACGCGAACAAGCTATGTTCGCCGGCGGATAGTTCGGGCCACCTCTAATTATGAACCCAAACGTCTTTCATTTTATGGTAACCAGTAGTGCTAGTAAAGTCCTAGAGTTACAAACAAGTTTTCCATAGAAGGTAGTATAACATAATATTATGATCACAGAGGTCTTACTGCCAGGACCACCACAATCCTCAAAATGAAGGGGACAAGGTGTTAATTAAAGGGGTCATTTTTTATTAGAAATACACCTATATTACTGTATTTTTCGCCCTTAAGACGTCCTAGGTTTTAGAGGAGGACAATAACAATTTTTTTTTTTTCATTAGACCTCATGTGAGACCACCAGTCAGACCCCCAATGTTAATCAGACCTCAGATGACAGCCCCAATCAGACCCCCAATGTTAATAAGACCCCAATAAGACCTCAGATTAAACTCACAATCAGACCTCAGCTCAGACCCCAATGTGAATGACTTCCAATCAGACCTCAGATAAGAGCCCCATGCCTCTCATCAGCCCCCATATCAGCCACCATTGACATATTTCACCCCCCCCCCCCATATTAGCCCCCATTGCCATATTTCAGCCCATATGGCCATATTTCAGCCCCCATATCAGGTCCCCTCTGCCATATTTGAGCCCTTATATCAGCCCCCATGGCCATATTTGAGCCCCTATATCAGCCCCCATGGCCATATGGCCAGGAAGTGGTGAGTAGAGAGCCTTCACCGCTTCCCGGTCCTCCAATACTAATGAGCGCTTCCATAATGGAAGCGCTCATTAGTTTTCACCCCATAAGACGCAGACACACTTTCCCCCACTTTTAGGGGGAAAAAATGCGTTTTATGGGGCGAAAGATACGGTAGGCGTATTTCTGGTCCCTATCGCGGCGCAAAAGTTATTTGAGCCTCAGTCTGCAACTTTACCTCACTCACGCCAGGTCTAAAGAAAGTGGGAGTGGTGTCAATTTCTACTCCTGTTTCAGACAAGGAGGCTGGCTTACATTTAGACCGGTGCTGGATATTCCAAAGTTATGTACAAGCCGGTGCCTCTACATAACTTCAGAGGATCCACTGCTAGCGCAGTGGCTTATCAAGACCGGTGTGTAAAACGCGCTCTTAATAAATGACCCTCTAAGTGCTTTGACCTCTTTTTAGTTTTGCCTGCACAGTGGAACTCCTGACCAGACTGTCCAATGTCCTGCAATATGGCCATATTCAAAATCTAAACCTTCAAAGATAACCTGAAAACCCATCTCTCCAGGGAAACCAAGCACCAATCATGAGCATGCAGCCACCCACAACCAGATAAGCAGCCTTTACCCTAATCTACTGTGTTCTCCCCCTTAACTTGTAGATTGTAAGCTCTTGCAGGCTTTTGTGTATGTGAAACCACCTCTTGATGTACAGTCCCATGGAATCAGACTGGAGTGGCAGAAGAAATGCTGAAGGTGAGCCGGGTTCCTCTGCTCAGGATCAGTGATGGTCCCAGTGATTAGATCCTCACTAATCAGGATGAAATCACTTATCTTGGCAAAATTCCATAACATAAGAAGATCCTATATCCCAAAGTATGGGAGGAGAGCTGCACGTGTGCCAAACTATCACCATGGGATAGGGAAAACCTATTCAGATATGGGGCACATAAAAAAAAAACTCTCCTCCACCATCCTGACAAAATGACAGCCTGTGTTATTCTCATATGCTGCAGACAGGGGCGGATTGGGAACTCAAAGTGGCCCTGGAAAAAAAGTGTAAAAGTGGCCCCATGTTATAGGCAGGGCCAAATCAGTAGAGTAGACAAACCATTAGGATGCAAATATACAAATTTTAGTTGAAAAGTCCACTAAATAGCAGCAGCACAGTTCCGCAGGAATAGGTCAGCTTCCTATGGATATAGTTCACAAATGTGAACATATGTGTGCATATTATCGGATGTTTGTGAGTATAATACATTTCTATACTTATCTTATCCCTATGGTTCTACGCTATGGTGTTTTTTCGTCTGTAAAGGTGCTTATTGAAGGAACCGATCTGTGAAGTGTGAGGATATTAGGACGCTCGGACTTGTGACGCGGAGGTGGATGCTGTATAAACACGTAGATGTGGACAACACTTTTATACAAGAACTACGATCGTTTGCAAGCGCTCGTTCCATCCCCTATTTTGTAAACCATTAGGATGGTTCACAGGACACATTCACACAGATTACCTCCCAACTTTTAAAAAACCCAAGTAAGGATAATAACAGGTGTGCTTAGCGTGCCATAACACATAACAAATTTAAACCCCATTTTGTGCCCCCTTCACAGTTATGCTGCTTTCATAACAGTAATGTCCCTTTAGTGCCCCTTCAAATTAGTTAGGCCCCTTTGAGCCCCCACACAATAGTAATACTAGTAATTCATTCTGTTGTGACTTCTATCCAGCCACTGGGTGCCAAAGGATCAGAAGGCAGGTGGCATTGGCGGGCTGTTAGGAGGAGGGCTGGCAGCAACATAATGAGATTGCAGCAAGGCTGCCTTTGACCTGGAGCATTCACATCAATACACATGGCAGCCACTGGTGACTCTGCTGCGATGTCATTATTATGCCACAATGTGTGAAGTGAGGGGCGTGACCCACAGCGTATTGGGCCATCATTGGGACTGATATCAGCTCCTCTTATAACGCTCCAGCGCTGATATAACCTCCAGGAGTAGAGAGCCTTCACCGCTTCCCGGTCTAACAAGACTGGTGAACTGGAATTAGTGACGTGTGAGGAGGACTATGACATAGTGGGAATAACTGAGACATGGCTGGATGATAGCTATGACTGGGCAGTTAATATAAAAGGTTACAATCTGTTTAGAAAGGATCGTCAAAACCGGAGAGGTGGAGGGGTCTGCCTCTATGTGAAGTCCTGTCTAAATCCTGTAATTCGAGAATACATCTCTGAGGGACATGAACATGTGGAGTCACTGTGGGTAGAAATACATGGAGCAGAAAACAATAATAAATTACTAATAGGAGTGTATTATAAACCCCCTAATATACCAGAGTCCACAGAAAATCTATTACTAAACGAGATAGACGAGGCGGCAAATCATAATGAGGTGGTTATTATGGGAGACTTCAACTACCCAGATATAGACTGGGAAACTGAGAGCTGTACATCGCATAAAGGAAACAGGTTCTTGGCAATAGCCAAAGACAATTACCTTTCCCAAATGGTTCAGGACCCAACTAGAGGGACGGCCATACTGGACTTAGTATTAACCAATAGACCTGACAGAACAACAGATGTGCAGGTTGGGGGACACCTGGGAAATAGTGACCATAAAGTAATAACCTTCCAATTATCATTCAAAAGAGCATTTCTACAGGGAGGAACAAAAATACCAAACTTCAAAAATGCTAAATTTAGCCAACTAAGCGAGGCCATAGGCCTAACTAACTGGGACAAAGTCCTCAAAAATAAAAATACAACCACAAAATGGGAGATTTTTTAAAGCATTGAAACATCCAATTGTGAGCGGTACATACCTTATAGGAATAAAAGGCTAAGAAACAATAAGAAACCAATGTAGATAAATAGAACCTTAAAAAAAGCAATAAATGACAAAAAGAAAGCATATAAATCACTAAAACAGGAGGGCAGTCAGGAAGCACTGATAAACTATAAGGAAAAAAATTGAATATGTAAAAAACTAATAAAAATTGCTAAACTAGAGACCGAGAGATTAATTGCCAAAGAGAGTAAAACTAACCCTAAAATGTTCTTCAATTATATAAATAGTAAAAAATATAAATCTGAAGGAGTCGGCCCTCTACATAGCAATGAGGGGGGTGTTGCAGAGAGCGAGGATAAAGCAAAACTATTAAATATTTTTTTCTCCACTATATTCACTGAGGAAAATAAACTGTCAGATGAAATGCAGAATGTAAAAGTAAATTCCCCATTAAAAGTGCCCTTTCTGACCCAGGAAGAAGTACAACAGCGACTTAAAAAGATTAAAATAGACAAATCGCCAGGACCGGATGGCATACACCCCCGTATCCTAAGGGAATTAAATGATGTCATAGCCCGACCATTATTTCTGATATTTACGGACTCTATAATAACAGGGAATGTTCCACAGGAGTGGCGCATAGCAAATGTGGTGCCAATATTCAAAAAGGGTCCAAAAACAGAGCCTGGAAATTATAGGCCGGTAAGTTTAACATCTGTTGTTGGTAAACTGTTTGAAGGGTTTCTAAGAGATGCTATCTTGGAGTATCTCAATGAAAATAAGCAAATACCGCCATATCAGCATGGCTTCATGAGGGATCGGTCATGCCAAACGAATTTAATCAGTTTCTATGATGAGGTTAGTTCTAGACTTGACAGCGGCGAATCAATGGATGTCGTATATCTGGACTTCTCCAAAACATTTGACATTGTACCTCATAAAAGGTTAGTATATAAAATGAAAATGCTCGGACTGGGGGAAAATGTCTGTATGTGGGTAAGTAACTGGCTGAGTGACAGAAAACAGAGGGTGGTTATTAACGGTAGATACTCAGATTGGGTCACTGTTAGAGATGTCCCGAACTGTTCGACAGCGAACAGTTCCCTGCAAACATTGCTTGTTCACGTTCGATTCGCCCTGCATTCTTACATTCAGCGTACCTTCCTACCAAAGCCAGGCATAGTGAATTCAATTTAAAGCTGCAGTGTTAGAGCAGGGAGAGTATTAACTAGTGTCCTCTGTCCACCCCAACCCTCAAACCAAGAAAAGTCCTTTCTAAAAATGATATATCATTAATAATCATTTTCTATCACATTTAACTTAAACCACTCAGTTCATGCCAAAAGCCAGGTATGTACAGGCTGACTATCTATCCATAAGACAGGGCATCAGCATACCTTACAATGACAATCATGAGTTTTCAAACATAAGTTTTATATGCCAGCCTAACTCCACTCTCACTGCCTAAGAGAGCTGCATAAACATTTCCCAACATTTAAATCTCATTTGCATACACATGGCCTAGAAATGCTAATGAGCAATATAGCAGTATCTGCCTTGTTTGTAAACTGAAATGCGATTTGCATGGCTTTCCCATAGTCCCATGGTATGCAAATGAGTTTATATGACAAAACAGAATAGAAAGATTATAAAGTTAGTCTTTAAAAAATTGCAAAATAAAAAAAAAAATATGCAGCCTTCCTAATCATTGAGATGAGAGCTAGGTGGCATATAAAAAAAATAAATAAATAAATAAAATGTTGTCACCCTAATGATAATCATCTATGTGCACAGGTCCCCCTAGATACCTAACGCTAAACAGACAATTTTCCTTTTGGAAAAACTGGTTAAAACCCAGGCTGCCTTGCTAAGGTATGCTGATGACCTGTCTGTCTGATGGATTGTTGGCCCTGCATATACCTGGTGCTTGGCAGCCATAGGGGAGAACTGTTCTGTGTTGTCATTTGGATGTTTTATATAATAATACAAACAACAATAATAATGTTTTTGTTTGTTTTATAAAGGACAAAAATTAGGGCTTCATTATCTATTGTACCATGTGTTTGATTATTACATCTTAAAGGGATACTGACTACCTTTTCCTGCTGTGCCATCCACTTCCTGGTGGCGGGCTTAGTTTTGTTTGATTGAAGTGTATAATTCTGCCGTGCTGCGCATGCGCCTAGGAAGTTTATTCTTCACTAGGAATAAGTCACCATAGTGCATGCACATTCAGGACAGCACATGGTACAGACAGGAGAAATGAGTCAAGCACGGCCAGCGGAATCCCTGACAGAGGAAAATTATGAATAAAAACGTTATATAGACATTATGCAAAGACAGTGTTTGATGATAATAGCATAGTTTTTCTGAGATCAAGGATCCTAATACAGGAAAATATATATATTTCTATAGGGTAAAACAGCCTGTTCCTTTAAGGTATAATACTCAATCAAACATACAGTAAGGTAGCTGACTAAAAAAAACGAATCTTTGTATTTTATGAAAGAGACAAAGACAGACTTACAGACATTTACCCTAGCCTGCCTATCATAAAATCTTATTATTATTTGTATTATTACATAAAACATGCAATGGACAACACTGAACAGTTCTCCCCTATGGCCACCAAGCACCAGGTATATGCAGGGCCAACAATCCATCAGACAGACAGGTCATCAGCATACCTTAGCAAGGCAGCCTGGGTTTTAACCAGTTTTCCCAGAAGGGAAATTGTCTGTTTAGTGTTCGGTATCTAGGGGGACCTGTGCACATAGATGATTATCATTAGGGTGACAACATTTTTTTTTTTTTTAATATGCCACCTAGCTCTCATCTCAATAATTAGGAAGGTTGCATAGTTTTTTTTTTTTTTTGCAATTTTTTAAAGACTAACTTTATAATCTTTCTATTCTGTTTTGTCATATAAACTCATTTGCATAACATGGGACTATGGGAAAACCATGCAAATCGCATTTCAGTTTACAAACAAGGCAGATACTGCTATATTGCTCATTAGCATTTCTTGGCCATGTGTATGCAAATGAGATTTAAATGTTGGGAAATGTTTATGCAGCTCTCTTAGGCAGTGAGAGTGGAGTTAGGCTGGCATATAAAATTACAATTTTTGTCGCCCTAATGATAATGGTCTAGGGTCCAGGCCCCTCTAGATAGCCAACCAAAGTTAACTAATTTCTCTCCTTTTGGTTTGAGAACTTATGTTTGTTTGTCTAAATTGTGCAAACCTGTCGTTGTAAGGTATGGTGACACCCTGTCTTAAGGATAGATAGTCAGCCTGCACATACCTGGCTTTTGACATGGTGTAGAGTGATTTTTATTTTATTTTACAAGTAATAGAAGTATGTTCAATAATTAAATTAGCATTTAGAAGTAGGTTAGAAAATAAAATGTTAGAGTAGATTTAGATGTCATAAAATAGGTTAGCTAGAATGAGTCATTGTGGGTTTTAATATTTGCCTGCCAATAGAGGTCTATTGTGTTTCTGGGTTCATTGTTCACGAACAGAAAATTTTATGCTCACGACATCTCTAGTCACTGTCACTAGTGGGTTACCTCAGGGGTCAGTACTGGAGGGGTCACTGTCACTAGTGGGGTACTACAGGGGTCAGTATTGGGCCCTATTCTCCTCAATATATTTATTAATGATCTTGTAGAAGGCTTGCACAGTAAAATATCTATTTTTGCAGATGACACTAAACTGTGTAAAGTAATTAACACTGAAGAGGACAGTTTTCTGCTACAGAGGGATCTGGATAGATTGGAGGCTTGGGCAGAGAAATGGCAGATGAGGTTTAACACTGACAAAAGTTATGCAAATGGGAAGGAATAATGCAAGTCACCCGTACATACTAAATGGTAAAACACTTGGTAACACTGACATGGAAAAGGATCTAGGAATTTTAATAAACAGCAAATTAAGCTGCAAAAACCAGTGTCAGGCAGCTACTGCCAAGGCCAATAAGATAATGGGTTGCATCAAAAGGGGCATAGACGCCCGTGATGAGAACATAGTCCTACCACTTTACACATCACTGGTCAGACCACACATGGAGGACTGTGTACAGTTCTGGGCTCCTGTGAACAAGGCAGACATAGCAGAGCTGGAGAGGGTTCAGAGGAGGGCAACTAAAGTAATAACTGGAATGGGGCAACTACAGTACCCTGAAAGGTTATCAAAATTAGGGTTATTCACTTTAGAAAAAAGACGACTGAGGGGAGATCTATTAACTATGTAATAAATATATCAGGGGTCAGTACAGAGATCTCTCCCATCATCTATTTATCCCCAGGACTGTGACTGTGACGAGGGGACATTCTCTGCGTCTGGAGGAAAGAAGGTTTGTACACAAACATAGAAGAGGATTCTTCACGGTAAGAGCAGTGAGACTATGGAACTCTCTGCCTAAGAAGGTGGTGATGGTGAGTACAGTAAAGGAATTCAAGAGGGGCCTGGATGTATTTCTGGACTGCAATAATATTACAGGTTATAGCTACTAGAGATGGGTCGTTGATCCAGGGAGTTATTCTGATTGCCTGATTGGAGTCGGGAAGGAATTTTTTTTCCCTTAAGTGGGGAAAATTGGCTTCTGCCTCACAGGGTTTTTTTGCCTTCCTCTGGATCAACTTGTAGGAAACAGGCCGAACTGGATGGACAAATGTCTTTTTTCGGTCTTATATACTATGTTACTATGTTACCATATTACATCATATGTGACTGATATCAGCCGCTCCTGTTATAACGCTCCAGCGCTGATATAACCTCCAGAGACATTACATCATATGTGACTGATATCAGCCGCTCCTCTTATAACGCTCCAGTGCTGATATAACCTCCAGAGACATTACATCACATGTGACTGATATCAGCCGCTCCTCTTATAACTCTCCAGCACTGATATAACCTCCAGAGGGCAGGTTGAGATGTCAGAAGGTGAGATGGTTGGTGGCCAGGGATCTGTGATGGGGGAGGAGAACAGGGGGACACTAGAGTTGCAGGGGCTCTGTGAGGTCATGGGGCACAGAACTACACTTGTACACAGGTCATAGGCAGCACCTTCAGGACTGACCGCCCTCTACAGTAACTAACCCCCCTGCTGCTGTGTGTAGGAGGGATGCAGGGACCAGTGAGGGGACTTCGAACTTCCAGCACCGCACATGAGGCACAGTAACATTACCTGAGGCTCAGACTCCCTGCAGGCCAGTTCTCATCTTTTCCTACAGCCAGTGCTGGACTTGGAGGAGTCCCCGCCGGCTCCTCACACGGACTATCACACTGCAGAGAGGAGGGGGAGCTGCCTTCTCTTAGGGTCTGTAAACTTTAATATGGCCCGCCCGGTTGGGGCAGCTGTGAGTGGCCCCTACGTATTTTGCCTCTTTGCAGCAGGGTCCCTGACAGCGCTTAGTACCAGTAGTACTGCCCTGATGGTGTCCCTGCTGCGCTGATACACACTTGTATGATAATGATAGTCTGGGCCTGCAGCCTGCGCAATGTTACTGCCCCGCTGCAATTCTCATTATCATGGTGAGAGAGCAGCAGGGCCGGAAGCTTGTGATGTTGCATCGTGCAGGCTGCAGGCCCATACTATTGTTATCATTCATGTGTGTGTCAGCGCAGCAGGGCCGCCACCCTGTGATGTGTATCGGTGCTGGGCCAGGGGCAGGCAATACACTTGGGAACAGTGAGGCAGGGTGCATCGGCCCACTGCATAGTAAAAGGCTATCGGCCCAACGGGAAGTTTCTGCTGCAGATCCATCCATTGTGGTCACCTCTGATCAGCGCTGGGCAATATTTTGTACTCACCGGTTACATTCACATAAGGCCAGATATCCTGATAGGTGAACTTTATGGGACCTTCATCTTCAAATCTAAAAAAATATCTTCCTTGATCTGTAGACAATGGGTCTTCTATGGAATATGAGCAGTCTCCGTTGTACACATTTCCGGTCAGAAAGAAGCGTCCATTTGTCTGATGTTCAAGATTATTTTTAAAAACAACAGGGTATCCAACTCCATTGTGTACAAGAAACCATATACCAGTGGTAGATATGGATAACTGTACATCACTGGGCACAGTAAATGAGCATGGAACATGAACACAGAGACCTCGCTGCACCGTCACCGATGGACTTGTATATATATTATATCCAGGGAGCAGTTCACAGACAGAACCTGTATGAGAAAAGACAGGGGTTAGTAGAAGAATTGTCCTATGCCTCATTCACATGCCAGTGTTTGGTCAGTGATTTTGAGCCAAAACCAGGTGCGTCTCTAAACACAGAACAGGTGCAGAGCTTTCCCTTATACCTTATCTCTGTGGAGGCACCAATCCTGGTTTTGGCTCACAATAACTGATGGAAATCACTGACCAAACACTGACGTGTGAATGAGGCTTAACACTGACATAATGCTGTCAGTGTTATCCAATACAATCCAGAACTCTAAGGGTTACATAGCATCATAAATTAATATGATGCTATGCGACCCTGTCAGTGCTGGGAGGTCAGGACGGAAGCTGCGGTGTGAGTCCAGAGCGAGCGTGACAGTCTCTTGTGTGAAACCAGCCTTAGGCCTCTTTCGCACAAGCGCGACGGATTAGATTCGGATGCGTTCAGGGTGCGTTCAGTGAAACTCGCACCATTTTGCAAGCAAGCTCAGTCAGTTTTGTCTGCAACTGCATTCAGTTGCTCAGTTTTTCGCACGGGTGCGATGCGATTTAATGCATTTTTCACACGCGTGATAAAAAACTGAAGGTTTACAAAAAACATCCCCTAGCAATCATCAGTGAAAAACTCATCGCACCTGCTCTTGCTTGCGGATGCAATGCGTTTTTCACTGAAGCCCTATTCACTTCTATGGGGCCAGGGCTGCGTGAAAAACACAGAATATACAACTTGCTGTGTTTTTCACGCAACACAGAACTGATGCGTAAAACAAAAACGCTCATGTACACAAACCCATTGAAATGACTGGGTCAGGATTCAGTGCGGGTGCTGGGCGTTCACGTCAAGCATTGCACCCGTGTGGAAAACTCACTCGTCCTGTTCACACAAACACACCGGACAGACAGACACATAGTGGACACCGACCGCCAGTGTAACATCACTATTAGATCTGGACATGGTACCAACATTCTTGAAAGGATTTTATCCACAACACAACAACTGACTAGACTTATATAGGAGAGACCCTGTGATACAATATTCTGAAATCACATCATTAGAAAAGCTGGTAACTTCCTAACTGACATGTCCAGCTGAGAGAAAAAGTAAGGACGGACACATTTTGGGCACTTTGCATTTATGAGGACAAACAAAAGAAGCTGCTCTTCTTGGAACTTTGCTCCACTGTCCAGGAGCATAAGTTCTTCTGAAGACCATCATTTCCAATAGTAGGTGATTGGGCACGGAGGATTTCTACTGAGAACACCCTGTGTAACCAAAATGTGCGATAATGTACCCAAAAACAAAATGTAGCAAAACATCAAGGGGGTTATTTATTAACAGAAATACGTCTATATTAGATGCATCTCTGGCACAGATTGAGACTTGTCTAAAAAAGTGGGACGTGAATGGGGCAGCAAGCACATGGATTTCTGAAAGCTCCATTAAGGTGAATGGAACTGATTTTCAGCTGCAGAATTTTCTGCCACAAAACCCTTAAAGTGGTTCTCTGATTTTCCTATATTGATGATCTGTCGTTAGGATAGGTGATCAATATCAGAATGGCAGGGGCCCAAGTACCAACATCTCTGCCGATCAGCTGTATGATGGGAAGGTAGCACTTGTATGAGAGCTCTGTTCTCCTCACTGTTTATCTGCTCCTCATCAATATTGCAGTGTAATTACACTGCATGTCGGCGGTGAGCAGGTAACCATTGAAGGGAACTCAGTGCTCGTACAACCGCTGCATCCCCTTCATAGAGCTGATCGTTATTGGATCAATCGAGATGAGCAAATTATTCAAAAAGTCAATTTGGCTGCTTCGCAGAATTTTACAAGAAAAATTGCTTTGTGATGAATTACTTCGTCGTGAAGCGCATTTCTTTGTAAGTAGCGGATGCAATGACAGGAAGCCATGATTGCGCTGCTCCCTGTCATTGTTCCCCTCAGATGTCATGTTCATAGCCGATTGCGGCATCTGATATGAATAGGAGTGTAAATAAAATAAATAATCATAATTACCTGATTCATTCGATTGCGATGGGCCGGGCGCCGCCATCTAACTTGAAGATCTGGCGCGAAATCTCACATGGCACGTGATGACGTAATCACTCCGGCGAGCGTGGAGACATCATACGTAACTGTATACAGGATTTCGTACGAGAGATGTCGGCGGTTGGCCCGTCACGAGCAAATGGATCAGGTATTTTTTTTTGTTTGTTTTTTTACACTGTTTCAGGTTAAATTGGTTTGCTTCTACGAAGCACGAGGAAATTCGACTTTGCAGCAAATCGAATTTATCTTGAAATTCGTATTGAAGTCTGAATTTCACTAGCCATCAATATAGGAAAAAGGGAAAACCCTTATCAGTATGTGTATTAAGAGTTTTGCAACAACTTATAGGGGTTCTACGGGAATAAGAAAAAAAAAATACTTAAATGTTAACTTGTTATAAATATATTTCCAAATACCTTTTGTTACTTTTAATGGCTTGTTTTGTCTGGGGAGGAATAAAATGGCTGCTGTCCTATTTGTACACACACAACCTGTCCTAATAAAACAGGTGATGAGATCTTCAGCTGAGTCCCTGTAGGAATGGAGTCGATGAGGAGACATGAAGTACAGTGAGGACGGGCAGGACAGGCTGATCACAGAATTTTACCCCAAAAATTTGCTTTGTGATTAATTGCTTCATCCCGAAATGCATTTATTTGTAAGTAGTGGGCGCAATGACAAGGAATCGTGATTGTGCTGCCCCCCATCATTGAACTCCTCAGATGCCATGTTCATTGCTTGATCGTAGCATCTGAGATTAAGGGCTCATGCACACGACCGTTGTTCTGGTCCGCATTCGAGCGCAGTTTTTGCGGCTCGGGTGCAGACCCATTCACTTCAGTGAAACCTAAAAAAATGCGGACAGCACTCCGTGTGCTGTCCGAATCCATTGCTCCGTTCCGTAGACCCACAAAAAAAATATAACATGTCCATGGCATCTCTATAATGGGCCGCCTGTTTCATTCCGCAAATTGCGGAAGGCACACGGGCGGCTACCGTGTTTTGCAGATCCACAATTTGCGGACCTCAAAAAATGTAACGATGGTGTGCATGAGGCCTAATATTAAGGCCTTTCAGGGGTTGATTAATTTAACTACTTCCAGACCGGGCCATTAACCCCCTTCCTGACCAGGCCTAATTTTGCAAATCTGACATATGTCACTTTATGTGGTAATAACTTTGGAATGCTTTGACCCAAACCATTCAAAGATTGTTTTCTCGTGAAACATTGTACATCATGTTAATGGTAAATTTGAGTCAATATGTTTTACCTTTATTGATAAAAAAAATCCAAAAGTTAACGTAAATTGGAAACAAATCACTGTTTTCTAAATTTGAATCTCCCTTCTTTTAAGACCTATACTGACTCATAATATACTTATCAATTAACATTCACACTATGTCTACTTTATTTTGGCATCATTTTGGTAATGTAATTTTATTTTTTAGGACATTAGAAGGTTTAGAATTTTAGAAGCAATTTTTAAGAAAATTCCCAAAATCAATTTTTGTAAGGACCAGTTCAGTTCTGAAGTCACTTTGAGGAGCTCACATCATATAAACCACCCATACATTACCGCGTTTTAGAAATAAACCCCTGAGTTTAGAAATGCTGTTAACTTTGTAAGTATTTCACAGGAATGAAAGCAAAGTAGAGGTGACATTTCAATAATTTTTGATGATTTTCCATTTGAATCAATTTTTTCCTGTAACACTTCAAGGGTTAACAACAAAGCAAACCTCAATATTTATTGGGGGGAATATCACCCCACAATTTTCTACCGATTTTCTCCTGAATACAGTTACACCCCAATTGTGGTCGTAAACTGTTATTTGGGGATACGCCGGGGCTCAGAAGGGAAGGAGCGGCATCTAGATTTTCTAACATGGAATTTTCTAACATGGTTTCTAAGAGCGCGATAACCTTTTTATTTTTATTTTTTTTAGACTGATTGGTGTGAAGGCTTATTTTTTGTGGGATAAGCTATAGTCTTTATTGGCACCATTTTGAGGTATATTTTGCTTTCTGGTCACTTTTTATCTCATTTTTGAGAGGTGAAGCCAAAAAAAAAGCAGTTTGGTGTAATTTTTCTATTTTTTTTACACCGTTCACTTGATGGGGTAGATCATGTGATATTTTTATAGACCCGTTCGTTATGAATGCAATGATACCAAATATGTCTAATATTTTTTTTTTTTTAGGTTTTACACAATAAGAACATTTTTAGAAAAAAAAATCATGTTTTTGTGTTGCCATTTTCTTAGGCCCCCCTCACAAGGGATAGTTTATCAGCGTGGGTGCAATGCGTGACATAATAGCATTGCACCCGCACTGAATCCTGACCCATTCATTTCAATGGGGCTGTGTACATGAGAGATGTTTTTTACGCATCACTTGTGCGTTGCGTGAATATCGTGAAAATCGCAGAATGTTCTATATTCCGCGTTTTTCACACAATGCGGGCCCCATAGAAGTGAATGAAGCTGTGTGAAAATCGCAAGCATCCGCAAGCAAGTGCAGATGCAATGCGATTTTCATGGATGGTTGCTTAGGACCATCCCCCAATACCCTAACTGCAGACTGCTAGCATTTCATTTATACCGTCTAGTAGAAATAATATAGGAAGGGCACAACATAGAGCCATAAGAATTGATGCTCCAGAATTGTTATTACATAGGGAATTCGTGTAGCTATTAAAACAGGCATGTCAGAAGAGTTGACAGGTCCTCTTTATCTACCCATGGACAGCGAATCAAAGGCTGGGGAAGAATTAGGAAATGCATGAGCTGGCTCTTTAAGAGGCAGAGAGGGTGCAACACTGAACTGGAGGCCTTCATACTGGAGCTCAGTACACATCATGTAGGAGACACCTTGGATACTGGTGACCCAGCTGGAGGAGGAGGACAAGCTGGACTGGACTGCTGGGACAGTAGGGAGGCCAACTGGGCGAGTAGCGCAGTGCCCATATCGCCAAAGAGGAGCAGAGCAACAGAAGGTATAGACTGCTAATGTAACAACCTGCATCCCTCACGGTGTATTTCACTTAGCTCTAGGAAACCCCTGTCTACGCTCCATACAAAGAGTCCTTTACACAAAGCCTCACGAGATACATATAGTATGTGATTCTCTCAGAATTTCCATCTTCGCTGTCGAGAGATATACAGTAGCTATATATTTACATATATGAAGTGAGGATAAATGATGAAAGGTGTCTGATCTGCTTGCCTCACTATTAGTGTTGAGCGCGAATATTCGAATAGCGAATTTTTTTAGCGAATATCGGCACTTCGCTAATTCGCGAATATTTCGAATATAGCGCTATAAATTCGCTATTTCGAATATTCGTTTTTTTTTTTTTTTTTTTTAGTTATATTTTCTTCTTTTCCACTTCCCAAAAGTAGTTCTTACCTGTCCTGAGGATTCCTGGCTTCCTGGCTGCTCTAGTCAGTGCCCGTTGCCGCTTCTGCCTACTTCCGTGCTCATGGAGCTCATGGAATGTCTCCATATACTAAAATGTACTGTCGGATTTGAGGAATCACGTTAAAATCGCAATGCGATTAATTCAAGTTATTTTAATCGCATTGCGATTACAACTTAGCACTGCTATCTTACATAGGCTAGAATTAACGAATATGGAATATAGCACTAGCAGTGCTAAGTTGAAATCGCAATGCGATTACTTCAAGTTAAATTAATCGCATTGCGAATTCAACTTAGCACTGCTGCTATATTCCATATTCGTTAACTTCGTTCATTCTAGCAAGCTGACCCATTATAAAGCCAGCTCTAAGTTGAAATCGCAATGCGATTAATATAACTTGAATTAATCGCATTGCGATTACAACGTAATTCCTCAAATCCGACAGTACATTTTAGTATATGGAGACGTTCCCATGGTGATGGGGACGCTCCATGAGCACGGAAGTTATGGTTGGCTTGGTAGAATTAGCGAGGATGACGAATATGACGAATGTATTCGTCATATTCCTCAAAACGAAGATAACAAAGTATTCTACATCTTCGTTTTAGCAACCTATTCGTCAACTTCGCCAATTCTAGCAATCAAATAGCAAGGTTGACTATAGAGACAGCTGTGTTTAATTCGCTATGCGATTTTTTTTTATTTTTTTTAATAGAATAATTATATTACTTGATATAATTATTATAATTATTCTATTTAGAAAAAAATATATATATATAATCGCATAGCGAATTAAACACAGCTGTCTCTATAGTCAACCTTCCTATTTGATTGCTAGAATTAGCGAAGTTGACGAATAGGTTGCTAAAACGAAGATGTAGAATACTTTGTTATCTTCGTTTTGAGGAATATGACGAATACGTTCGTCATATCCGTCATCTTCTCTATAATTCTAGATATGAAACCAATAGGAAAGTAGCCTTAAGTTAAAATCGCAATACGCGATTTTTTAAATCGCATATTAATCGCAATAACTAGAATAATGACGAATATTCGATTTCGACGAATATAAAACGAATATTCTTTCGAATATTCGCGAATTTCGTCGAAATCGAATATGGCACCTGCCGCTCATCACTACTTACTATGAGGACACTATGCCAGCCCCTGATATATGATAGCATATACATTGCAATAATACTTCAGTTTTAATGCACTATCCATGGCATAGGAATACATTTTATGTGATAACCCTTTTAAGCCTTTGCAATGTCAGTGCTTAGGGGAGAATATCTTTGCACATAGAGCGTCAGACGGAGCTTGCCTAAGCCTTGTTAATGAAGAAGAAAGGAGAACATCACAATAGCGTGGACTGCTCAAGGTGACAGAATTTTATTTCTCAACATCCTGCACAGTAAAAGGGTTTGTTGAAATCCACCAGATCTTGGGAAACCCCTGTAAGTAGTTTTAATGTGAACAGGTACAGTCATTTCTAAGATGTCCATCTGTGGACAGTTTAAGACTTTTAGGCATCATTAGCACAAAGTAGGAGGCTGATTAGCTAGTCTTTCTCCAAATGGCACTCATTCAACAATGTGGATCGGCTGAGGAGGAGTAGGAGAGTCCTGAGTGGAATCCCCCTCTGTGACATCTATGTGTTGTAATGGTGGAGTTGTCTTCATGACAAGAAGTAGGTTCCTGTCATAATGAAAATGGAGACGTGTGGGTATTATTTCCCATAAATCGTTGCGTCATGTCTCTCTACTCCTAAAGCTAACATGCCAGTGAGACAATTTACATACACATAGTACCGCACACAGTCATATACCACATAAATGGGATATAAGGTCATACTTACCGCTCCACAGCAGAGATCCAATCAGAATTAAAGCTAAATAATAATCCAAGAAAAACAAATATTTTTTAAACTCCATTTTCTGTGCTACTTCAGGCATTCTCTGGGACCTAGGATAAAAAAAAAAATAATAATAAAAAATATATATATATCTACCGGTAATTCTGTCTATCTGTCCATCTATCTGTATATCTGCAACACGTGGCCGGCCGCCAGGGGATCCTTCCCTAGTGTTTGTTTTGTCTTGATGCCAGTTGCATTGGAGCAACAGGGGACAGAGTCCCCTTAAGTAGATGCTGTAAGGGGTACCCAGGTGTAGAAATACCAGAGTGGTGTAAGGGTAGCCTATAGTGTCCCTTTAGATGTGGCTGTGCACGTGTCACGGTGCTCCTACCTGGATACCGCTGGAACCCCAGACATGGCCATGCGAAGAAGAGCAAGGGATAGGATGAATGGTTGATGAAGAAATGAATTGAGTCCAGACTTGAATTTGATAACAGCTTTACTTTAAGAAACATCTATCAGAAAACAATCTTCCAACTTTGATTTGGTTACCAGCAGGCTTTGGCATGAATTCTGACAGGCAAACTCATTTGGCTCTTCTACATTTGTTTCTTTTAGCGCTGCTGTGCTATCAGGATTAAATAGAAACTTTTCCTTTGTCTTCTGCTGTACTTAACTTTCTGTAGTCTGACTCTGTCTTTATCTTTATCTTTATCCAGGGAACTTTACTCCTGGCTCTGGAAGCTTTCAGCTGTGGCCTCCATGCCAAGAAGAGCTGAAGGTACTCTGGCTGGCTCTAGCAGGACTCATCCAGCAGGGATGAGGGCCTGCAGCTTTTCCCAAGCAGGGGAACCTCTAGACTGCCTTCACTAACTAAAACTCATCCCTGTCTAGAGACGGCTTGAATGGAAAGATGGTTCCATTCTGTGATAGGTAGCTCTGCCATTACTGCCGCCATCTGCTGGTGAACCAGGCATAATACATGTCAACAGTCACAACATCAGAAACACAAATATACAATGTGCAGGACCTGGAAATACATAAACATGATGACATTAGATCAACCATAAAAGATAGTAGAGGGGTGTGAAAGGTGGTAATGCACCTCTGGGGGTTACATATCTATCTCTCTATCTAGTATCTATCTATCTATCTATCTATCTATCTATCTATCTATCTCATAGCTATCTTCATTGCTATGAATGAAATGAGATCAAAAAGTAAAACAAGAATCTATTGCAGTATAGTATATGACACATGTAGACACCAGCCCTAATAACCCTGCGCTGGCGCTTTAGACGCCGGCCTCTAAAAAGTTTATTTATCCATGCAGGACGCTATGTTTCTTCTCCACACTTTAGCCTTTCTGTCATGGTGGGGAGTGGGGGAAACTCCCCACCGTACAATGTCCAAAGCTACTGTACCAAAATGCAGGGAAAAGGAAGCTGGTCACCTCCTAACATCGCCCTAATGTCACCCAATTCTCCTAGTAGCATGAGCCACCTCCAATGGTAAGGGGGTCATGCCCACGATCCTAGAATACTAGGAATGCCTGCATTGCCCTAAAAGTTGGTGACAGGGCAGAGACCACCTATTCATCCTACACCACGGATGAAAGGTTTCTCCAGAGGCCCAGAAGCTAGCCGGAATCTAGACATAGTGCTGCAGCCATACGGCAGGTAAGTATAACACGGCAACATAACACCAAATGTAACCAATACTTACCTGCCGCAGCCGAGGAGGACAGACGGCACCAAGATCTACCCGGAACTCCATGTTCAGATTCACGGAGGCTCCGGTCAGGAAACACACAGTCTAGTTTAGTAATCACCCCTCATGGCGACCAATCCCCTTTCGGTGACCACAACCACACGTGCGAATACGTCCAAGCTCCATGCAGGCCAGTACACACCTACAAGGAACAAACACCAGACCTACCTCCCACACAAACCCACGCTAAAACCAACACACAAGGTGGGGAAGGGAAAAGGAGGAACACACAGAGTGACAACGCAGGACATGCCAAAGAACCTTGATGACAACCAAGGGTGGCTCACGCAGATATGGGAACCAGACAGCAGAGGAGCAGAGCTCCTACACCCAGCTGACTAACAAACAAACTGACCTCAGCCTCAACCACACCAGAATATATAGAGTCCTGAGGCAAGACCCAGCACACCAATATGATGGGATACACCCAAAGCTATTAAAAGAGCTTAGAGGTGTACTAGCAAAACCACTAAAAGATTTATTTAACCAATCACTGGTAACAGGTGTCGTCCCAGAAGATTGGAAATTAGCAAACGTTGTGCCAATTCACAAGAAAGGTAGTAGAGAGGAATCAGGCAACTATAGGCCAGTAAGCCTGACATCAATAGTGGTGAAATTGATGGAAACCATACTCAAGGAGAGGATTGTGGAACATCTAAAAACCCATGGGTTGATTGATAAAAAAACAGCATGGGTTTACTTCAGGGAGATCATGTCAAACTAATCTTATTGACTTTTTTGATTGGGTGACTAATATAATAGATGGCGGAGGGGCAGTAGACATCGCTTATCTGGACTTTGGTAAGGCTTTTGATACTGTCCCACATAGAACGCTTATCAATAAACTGCAGTCTTTGAGCTTGGGCTCACATATTGTTGAATGGATTAGGCAGTGGCTGAAGGACAGAAAACAGAGGGTTGTAGTCAATGGAGTATATTCAGACCATGGTATTGTTACCAGTGGGGACCTCAGGGATCGGTTCTGGGACCCATATTGTTTAATATCTTTATCGGCAAAATTGCAGAAGGCCTCAATGGTAAGGTGTGTCTTTTTGCTGATGACACAAAGATTTGTAACAGGGTTGATGTTCCTGGAGGGATACACCAAATGGAAAAGGATTTAGGAAAACTAGAGGAATGGTCAAAAATCTGGCAACTAAAATTTAATGTCGAAAAGTGCAAGATAATGCACCTGGGGCGTAAAAACCCAAGAGCAGAATATAAAATCAGTGATACAGTACTAACTTCAGTATCTGAAGAAAGGGATTTAGGGGTCATTATATCAGACGACCTAAAGGTGGGCAGACAACGTCATAGAGCAGCAGGTAATGCCAGCAGAATGCTTGGCTGTATAGGGAGAGGCATTAACAGTAGAACGAGGGAGGCGCTCGTGCCGCTCTACAGAGCACTAGGGAGACCTCATTGGGAGTATTGTGTGCAGTACTGGAGACCATATCTGCAGAAGGATATTCAGAGAAGAGCTACTAAACTAGTGCATGGATTGCAGGACAAAACTTACCAGGAAAGGTTAAAGGACCTTAACATGTATAGCTTGGAAGTAAGAAGAGACAGAGGGGATATGATAGAAACTTTTATACATAAAGGGAATCATCACGGTAAAAGAGGAGAGAATATTTAAAAGAAGAAAAACTGCTACAAGATGACATAGTTTTAAATTAGAGGGGCAAAGGTTTAAAAGTAATATCAGGAAGAATTACTTTACTGAGAGAGTAGTGGACGCATGGAATAGCCTTCCTGCAGAAGTGGTAGCTGCAAATACAGTAAAGGAGTTTAAGCATGCATGGGATAGGCATAAGGCCATCCTTCATATAAGATAGGGCCTGGGGCTATTAATAGTATTCAGTATATTGGGCAGACTAGATGGGCCTAATGGTTCCTATCTGCCGACACATTCTATGTTTCTGTGTTTCTAGTATGGGCAGCATAAAGTTGATGACAGGTTCCCTTTAAACCGCATGGTCTAAATGTTGACTTCAAATTAGGTGTGCTGATGAAGTAGTTTGCCCTCATCCCTGGCATATCCGATCCGTGTGAATCCTATAATGCAGCTGGTTAACTAGTTGTAAATATTTTGGTATCACATTTTTCTAGCGAAAAAAGTGAAGTCCAGCTCACCCATTAATTTGCTCCAACTAGATTCCCCTGATGCACGGAGGTGTAGGTAAGACCTGGATACGGCTGTAAGGAAAATGAAGGAAACTCCAGCATCTAGTTCATGAGTATCTTCTCTTTATTGACAGTGTTGATGATACAGCGGCAATAAAATGTATCTTCTCACATCCTCAAACAGTCAACGCGTTTCGAAAAAGTTCTTATTCATGACTGATACACTGACCAGGCCACTGAATCTTCTTATAAAGCTTACTGCCAGACCTCCCCTTTCATCCAAAGGTGATTAGGTACAGGTGTGGCTCAAGCAAAGAAGTAGCCCTGGGCAGTGTGACCGCCCATATTTTATTTCATATAGACAAACAGAGCAAAAAGAGATGAAAACATATTCTAAAGGAAAAACTTGCATTAAAACATAGGTTGACTTTTATCACCAATTAGTTCAAGCCAACATTTTAATATCTTAATCCATCTCCCGTGTATAGTCCTAAAACACTGGATATGATGTAAATAAAAACCGCAGTGTCTGAATAGGAACTAAAACACAATCACCCTAGTGATGACATAAAAATATATATAGCAGTGCTAAAAATCTATAGCATGGCTCTTGCTAGATCTCAGTATATATACATTAATTCTCTTCTTAAATTCAAGCCCGCAGGATATCTGGTTTTCAATCTTAGAATCCAAAAAGCTTCTCGCTGTGATATAAGTTTTTATGGTTACCTCCTCTTGGTGGAAGTATAACCCGTTCAATTGCATAAGCAGAAAAATGCTGTAGACTTCTATCATGCACATTGATAAAATGTCTGGCAGCATTGGAGACATTCAAATATGTGCTATTTGTGACATAATTCAAATGCTCCAATAATCGAGACTTAAATTTCCGGATTGTGCATCCAACATATAGAAGTCTACATTCTACACATTCGATAATATAAACCACACCTGTGGTGTTGCAATTAATATAGGTTTTTATTGGGAATTGGTTAATATTCTCTGAATCCCGAAAAGTTTTACGCGGAGTCACAAAACCGCAAGCTCTGCAGGGATGGCTACCGCAACGTGTGAATCCAGTATATCTTAACCATGTTGGTTCAGATTTTGTTGTATGTTCTGGGGTGAAAAGAGAGGGGACAGTGAGGCCGCAAGAGACAAAGGTCGTCTTGAGACCACCCTGTGCCCCTCTCTCAACAGCCCATACATAGTCTGATCCTCAAACAGCAGAGAGATGCACTTGGAAATGACTTGCCGTATCTGGTAAAACTGATTACTATAGGTCAAGACCACTGTTGGTAACTGTTTGTTGTCTGGATTCTTATGATTATTTCTTTTCCCAAACAACAAATCACTTCTGTTTTTCTTTCGTGCGATATTTTGTGCACGTTGGATCATCCACATAGGATAATGTCTTGCAGTAAGGCGTGTTGTAATGGTCTGTACTTCCTCACAAAATGACTTATCATCGCTGCAATTCCGTCTGGCACGTATGAATTCTCCTACAGGTATGGCCTTAATTGTGTGTATGGGATGGTGACTATCCGCTCTAAGTATAGAGTTTCCCGTTACTTGTTTGCGGTATGTTTTAGTTTGTATGTTTTGACCTGCCTTCCCCGTTAGGGTTAAGTCCAGAAAGTCAATGCTATCAGTATTGTGTGAACACAAAAAGCCTAAATTATAGGGATTGTCATTAAGATAAGCTTCAAATGAAGGTAAGGCAGGTACATCGCCGGCCCAAATGATGAGCATATCATCGATGTACCTGCCGTACCAATCAATAGCTTCCAAGAAGGGATTGTCTGTACTATATATGAAGCGCTCCTCCCAATAAGACATGGTAATGTTTGCTAGGGATGGGGAGAATTTGGCTCCCATTGAAACTCCTCGAGTTTGTAGGAAGTACAGACCATTAAAACAGAAATAATTATGTACCAGCAAAAACTCTGTCACCTTTAATATATAATCAATAAAATCCTGATTGTGGTGACTGTATTTGTGTAAATGAAATTCCAATGCAAGGAGTGCAACATTATGTGGGATTGAAGGATAGAGGCTGACAACATCAGCCACCATCCACGTATAATTTGAGCACCACTTTTTTGAAAAAACTTCGTAATACATCACCAGTGTCCTTTATGTATCCCGGGGTTCGTTTGACCAGAGGCTGTAAAATGGAATCTAGCCACTGACTCAGCCTCTCAGTCAAAGAACCTATACCGGATACTATAGGGCGGAGTGGGGGTGGGCTGACAGATTTGTGAATCTTGGGCAAAGCATGTATTATAGGAGTGATGGACGTCTCCACATTCAAATAAGAATACTCCTTATGTGAGAAATATCCTAGATCTCTACCCTCACACAGAATCTCAAGATATTCTCTCTTGTATATTTCTATAGGATTCGAGTCCAACTTAGTGTATGTGGAGGAGTCCATCACAATATCCATCATGCAGCCCTCATAAACACTTTTGTCAAGCACCACCACCGCTCCGCCTTTATCTGCCATCTTAATAACAATATTGTGCATATCCTTCAACTCACTAAGTGCTGTTCTTTGTTTTTTGCTTTATAATTTTTTTGCACATTAATTAAAGACAATTCTTTCTCTATCACCTCTTGAAAAATATCCATACCGCTCGTGCGGGATTTAATAGGATAAAACTGTGGATTGGTGACACAGAATTTCTGTGTCTGCAAATCCACAGCTTCACTACTCTGATCCGACTGTAATTCTGTAAGGATCATAAGAGAGGTTTGTTCTTTGAAGGATAAGCCGGAAAACACATTGTCAATATGAGAAGCAGGTAAGGGGTCCGGTTCTGAGACGTTTTCCACTCCCATGAAATGTTTCTTTACCGTGAGATTTCTCATAAATTTGTTAATATCCAGGAGAGTGGAAAACATGTCAAAATCGGTAGAGGGAACAAAATTCAAACCCAATGACAAAACTTCATATTGATGTTTGGTTAACATTACCGCAGATAAATTAACAACATCAAAAGTGTTATTGTGCTCAGATTTGTGTGTTATTTCCTTTGGTGGCGAGTTGCCATAGTATGAGCTTTTTTCTTTGTTAGAATGCTTCCTTCCCCCCCGTCTGAATCGTTTTTTGTCATCCCATCACTGGCGGGGTGATTTTTTTGCTTTTTATAATAGGACGACTGGACATTCGTAGTGATTTCTCTGGATTCAATCCTGGATTGGTTCAGTGTCTGAGTCTCTGGATTGGTATCCGAATATTCTGCATCTGTGGACTCAAAACTGACTGAAGACATTTTCCTGTTATTTTTATTGACTGTTTGAGGATGTGAGAAGATACATTTTATTGCTGCTGTATCATCAACACTGTCAATAAAGAGAAGATACTCATGAACTAGATGCTGGAGTTTCCTTCATTTTCCTTACAATCACATTTTTCTAATTTTCCTTTTTTCTCTTTCATTTATAGTGTCCCATCTTTTCGGTGAACGAGATTGATGACCCGCCGGGGGAACTGCCTACTATTTTTTGAGTAGATATGTTTTTGTATGTTTTTTTATGTTTTTCCTCATTATGTCCCCTTTTTTGTTTCCTTGAGGAATCGATTCTTTGTTTTATGATTGTATTTTTTATTTTTTCATTTTTCTTAGTATATTCCATTGGGCTTAGACACACCATACTGAGATGACGAAATATGGGGAATGGTAAGTGGGGGGCTGTATGGTGAATCCTCCCGCGGTTGTGTGGGGGTGATTCCCTAGTGCCACCCCATGGACGGAGGTACATTCTTCATGGTGAGTGTACCCCTTTCCCCCGCCTCATCGTGGGTATCTCTGAGGTGAATGCCTGCCCGTATAATACTCATATATTTACAGGAGAACCCTGTTTCACCCAATATTGAGATCCCAATTGGATGAGTGATGTTAGGTTACTATCATTGATGTTGTTGCGTTTGGTGTGCCTTCTTTGCCCTGTTCTAATGTGGTGGCTTGGCAGCATTGACATGAAGTGCTTATGTCGTTCATGCGCCCATGATCTGGCCTATTTTCCCCTTCTAGTTATGGCCTCTTGGAAACCTCTGTACATCGTGCGCATGTTGCGCATGCACTATGGTTTGCTGGGGTTCTCTTCACTTCCTCTTGGCAACTAGTAATTGACGTGGTTCCTGTTAAAGAACGCTGTAGTATGGCACGTTTTTTTGATTACTGGCCTACCCCTGGTGAATCACCTCCCTCTGGACACTATATACATATGATTAATTCATATGTATGACATTTTATTAATTGGGCAATTAAATTAATTTTATATTCATATGTTTGTTGATAACAATGTCTCGTCTGTACAATCATATATATTATTACTGGGTATAATCGTGATCTATTGATGCCATTTTTTGCCATTATTGATTGATTATGTCGTGCACCTGCACTTTATGTTTATATATTACATGATCACTATCACTAGTTCCTTGAGAAAGGCTCCAGTGTGAAGTCGAAACGTTGCATCCCGCATGGGTGAAAAAACTTTTCATTCCCACTACGGCATCTATCCCATTTTCAGCACAATCACTCTCATCATTCATATCATGTAAATGAAGCTATCCTGTACCCTCTGTCAATGAGCAATTTCCAGAGTAAAAGATAGGTTGTTATCTCTCGGGTAACATTTCACATATTAGATAAATTATAATAAATGTTCTTTTCATGAGATTGGAACTAAAATCAAAATACAATTTCAGGTAAAAAATCTGAACTTAATTTCTCCCAATCTGCCCGACTCTGTGTCTCATTGTGTGAGATTTTTACAATTTTAAAAAAAAGACAATGTAACATCTAGATGAGGTATTTCTATACACTTGATGTAGGTGATATATTTTTGCTTCAAATTAAAGAGACACAATTTGGTTAATGTATCTGAGTCTTCTTAACCCCTTCTTTACCCCATTATACCCATCGTCACCATAGTGTCTCCTCAGGTTTCCTTTACCACCATTTATGAGACATATTTTTATTGTGGCTCCTTACAATTCAATATCAGGACATCATATACAATAACTATACAACACAGCGCACACTGGATGATATCACGGAACTACACATTATTAGTAGTCAGCAGATACAGATTTATATGGATATCTGCTGCGTGATAGATCTCTGTCTACAATTAATGAACGGTTACTTACAGTACATGCTAAGTCCTCCGAGTAAACGACTCTTCTGTCCACATCAGGCATTCGAGGAAGTTACTTGGTTATTTCTCAACATTTGCAATATCCTTTTTTTTTTTAGTCAAATACATGATAGACACATTTTATTAGGGATTTGCTTTACCTACAAATGCTGGGCATTGAAGGCCATGACCACTCCTTCTAGGCCATGTCCCGACTCCCAAAAATGAAAAAATATGTAAAGACAAAATAAGCTATGCAGGACCCGAAATGCACCCCTCACCCTCAGTTAGTCACATAGAGCTATGTCTGCTCGCTCTTGTGACTAACTGGAGTTGAGAGAAGCCTCAGTCAGTCAATTTGCTGCTGTCTGATGGCAGAGCTACTGAAAAGGAGGGCATCCCTGCATCTGTCCAGGCCCTGCTCCAGATGGAGGACAGGGAGACAAAAAACCGGATCTGAATCATGGGGCACATTTATTAAGACCAGCGTTTTAGACGCCAGTCTTAATAAAGGCCCTGAGATGGCAGTGGATCCGCCGGAGTTATGAAGAGGTGCAGCTTCCGAGCTGTCTTACATTTAGACCATTGTCTGGAACAGGCATAGAAAATGGTGAATGAGACGGACCATCCGCTTCCCACCCACAATATTAGACCTGGCGTGAGCGGGGTGAAGTCGCAGATAGCTAACCATTGTGCCGCTATGTGCACCTGAAATACACCTAATTTAGGCATATTTCAGCTTGGTAGATGACCCCCCATGTCCCTAGCGCAGAGCAGAATAGACCAGTCAAAATCCTCCCACCTGATTGGTTGTCAGGTTGACTGCTCAGCATTGTGGTTAAGCCCACTGGCCAGGGTCCCACCCAGTGTCGGATTGGGGTGCCTAGGGCCCACCAGTAAAATTCCCTCTGGGGGCCACTGTAAAGCTCACTCTGGGGGCCCACATGCATATGCTACCTGCCCATGCTATCCAGTCTTTTATATGGACATAGGCAATGTACTGCATAGCATCTTAGCCAGCCAATTTATATGTCAGTCTACAGTGCCATGTGCCACTAGTGCAGGAGGTGAGAGACTAGAGGCCCACCTTGCTCAGAGGCCCACCGGGGGATTGACCTGTTCCCCTGTGGGCCAGTCCGAGCCTGCATGTGATCATCTGTCTTCAACCTTCCTGCTCTGTTTCCCTTTCTAGTTTACTGAATTATAAAATGCAAAAGCCCATTTTTGGATTCAATTTGCACAAACTCTTCCCCTTTGTGGATGGTCCCACCTCCTTCCTTGGAATGTTGCCAACTATGGGTAGATAACAGTATGTCAATGTATGGATAACAGATAATATAACCGAAAATCTGTCATGGGAAATCTTCTCGAGATAATGGTATGGTCTTCGGGAGAAGTTTCAATGTCTTCTCTTGCTATACACAATGGGGATAATTTATTCAGGCTGGCGTGTGGTGCCGCTGATGTAAGATGCTCCAAATTTATTAGAAGCCACAGGTCTTAAAATTATTTTTGGAGGACTGTGCACCAGAAACTGAAATCTCCGGCATGTAGAAGCTGGTGTGCATTTCAGGTGTAATTTACCAATTAAATTAGATGTAATTTTCTGGTGTAAATAATATAAAAGTGTTCAGGGGGCATAGACCTCATTCCCTCCTATGGGAAAGGGTGTTTGCTCAATAAATTTAGATTTTTCTATAAAAAAAAATAACACTTCATCTAGTACATGACAAACCCTTTCTAACAAAGCTAGAAACTGCACTGTACCTCACATGGATTTAGGAATCTCTCCATTAATTGCTCCACAGGCTCTGCTAGATTAATTTGAAGCTGGCAGCTTAGGTGGTGTGTCCTTTCTCAGGGAGTGTGTTCTTTCTGCTGCAGCTAGTGGCAGTTGAAGGATAAAACTTAGCATTTGATCCCAACTCAGGGAGCAGGACAGAGAAAATAGAAAAAAAGAGCAAGTGGCGCTATACCGATAGATTTAATTGAATTACTCAGTAATTCACTAATTGTTGCAATTTTCCGTTATTTTCATTTCATCAATTCACCGTTATCAGCATTGCAATACCACTTCTATGTCTCCTTGAGAAAATGCTTAGGGTGATGATGGAAGAGGAGGTGGCCCAGGAGGAGGAGGAGGAGGATGAGGGGTCATTTTTAGCACTTTCAGGCCAGTCTGTTAGAAGCGCCTCAGAGGGAGGTTTTTTGCTACAGCAGAGGCCAGGTACAAATGTCGCCAGCCAGGGACCACTACTGGAGGACGAGGAGGATGTCGCGGAGGTGGAGGAGGATGAGGATGAAGCAGGTTCACAGCGGGGTGGCACCCGACACAGCTCAGGCCCATCACTGGTGCGTGGCTGGGGGGATACGGAGGACGATGACGATACGCCTCCCACAGAGGACAGCTTGTCCTTACCTCTGGGGAGCCTGGCACACATGAGCGATTACATGCTGCAGTGCCTGCGCAACGACAGCACAGTTGTCCACATTTTAAAGTATGCGGACTACTGGGTTGCCACCCTGCTGGATCCGCGGTACAAAGACAATGTGCCCACCTTACTTCCTGCACTGGAGCATGATAGGAAGATGCGCGAGTACAAGCGCTTGCTGGTAGACGCGCTCCTGAGAGCATTCCCAAATGTCACAGGGGAAGAGGTGGAAGCCCAAGGCGAAGGCAGAGGAGGAGCAAGAGGTCACCATCGCAGCTGTGTCACGGCCAGCTCCTCTGAGGGCAGGGTTAGCATGGCAGAAATGTGGAAAAGTTTTGTCTCCACGCCACAGCTAACTGCCCCACCACCTGATATGGAACGTGTTAGCAGGAGGCAACATTTCACTAACATGGCTGAACAGTACGTCTGCACACCCCTCCACGTACCGACTGATGGTTCGGCCCCATTCAACTTCTGGGTCTCCAAATTGTCCACGTGGCCAGAGTTAGCATTTTATGCCTTGGAGGTGCTGGCCTGCCCGGCGGCCAGCGTTTTGTCTGAACATGTATTCAGCACGGCAGGGGGTGTCATTAATAAAAAACGCAGCCGCCTGTCCACAGCCAACGTGGACAAGCTGACGTTCATAAAAATGAACCAGGCATGGATCCCACAGGACCTGTGCCTCCCTTGTGCAGAATAGACATTTATAACTGCCTCCCCATCAACCATGTATTCTTGTACTCCGGTGCACTTCTTTTTTGAATCCTCATTTTTTTTAACTTTACCATGATCTTGCGGTGCAACCCAAAGTTGAATGAACCTCTCCTCTGTCTGGGTGCTGGGGCCGAAATAACTGAAAGTGGCCTTCTCCAGTGGTGGGTGATATGACGCCTTATTCTTTGCTGTGGGACCTCTGTCCTCTGTCTGGGTGCTGGGGCCTAAATAACTGAAAGTGGCCTTCTCTAGTGGTGGGTGAAATGACGCATGATTCCTTGCTGTGGGGCCTCTCTCCTCGTTCTGGGTGCTGGGCCGAAATAACTGAAAGTGGCTTTCTCCAGTGGTGGGTGATATGCTGCCTTATTCCTTGCTGTAGGACCTATCTCCTCTGTCTGGGTGCTGGGCCGAAATAACTGAAAGTGGCCATCTCCAGTGGTGGGTGATATGAAGCATGATTCCTTGCTGTGGGACCTCTCTCCTCTGTCTGGGTGCTGGGGCCGAAATAACTGAAAGTGGCCTTCTCCAGTGGTTGGTGATATGACGCATTATTCCTTGATGTAGGACCTATCTCCTCTGTCTGGGTGCTGGGCCGAAATAACTGAAAGTGGCCATCTCCAGTGGTGGTTGATATGACGCATGATTCCTTGCTGTGGGACCTCTCTCCTCTGTCTGGGTGCTGGACCGAAATAACTGAAAGTGGTCTTCTCCAGTGGTGGGTGATATGACGCATTATTCCTTGCTGTGGGACCTCTCTCCTCTGTCTGGGTGCTGGGGCCGAAATTACTGAGTGGCCTTCTCCAGTGGTGGGTGATATGACGCATGATTCCTTGCTGTGGGACCTCTGTCCTCTGTCTGGGTGCTGGGGCCGAAATAACTGAAAGTGGCCTTCTCCAGTGGTGGGTGATATGACGCATGATTCCTTGCTGTGGGACCTCTCTCCTCTGTCTGGGTACTGGGGCTGAAATAACTGAGTGGCCTTCTCCAGTGGTGGGTGATATGATGCATGATTCTTTGCTGTGGGACCTCTCTCCTCTGTCTGGGTGCTGGGGCCGAAATAACTGAAAGTGGCTTTCTCCAGTGGTGGGTGATATGGCGCATGATTCCTTGCTGTGGGACCTCTCTCCTCTGTCTGGGTGATGGGGCCGAAATAACTGAAAGTGGCTTTCTCCAGTGGTGGTTGATATGACACATGATTCTCTGCTATGAGACCTCTCTCCAATTGATATTGGTTAATTTTTATTTATTTTATTTTAATTCATTTCCCTATCCACATTTGTTTGCAGGGGATTTACCTACATTTTGCTGCCTTTTGCAGCCCTCTAGCCCTTTCCTGGACTATTTTACAGCCTTTTTAGTGCCAAAAAGTTCGGGTCCCCATTGACTTCAATGGGGTTCGGGTTCGGGATAAAGTTTGGGTGAAGTACGGATCCCGAACCCTAACATTTTCGGGAAGTTCGGCCGAACTTCTCGAACCCGAACATCCAGGTGTTCGCTCATCTCTAGTTAGCAGCAAATCCGAATTTCCTCGTGCTTCATGGAAACTAATCGATTTCCCTGAAATGGCAGTAAAAATGTAATAAAAAATCATACTTACTAGTGTTGAGCGTGAACATTCAAATTGCGAATTTTAATCGCGAATATCCCACTTCGAGAATTTGCAAATAATTAGAAAATAGTGCTATATATTTGTATTCTCGAAAAGTGTTGATAGCGATTAATCTAATTGCAAATTTATCGCAAATTTATCGTGAATATCGGCACTTAGCAACATCTCTAGCAACCAATATGAAAGTGTTGATCGCGATTATTCTAATTGCTAATTTAATATTGCGAATATATTACATTGCCTATTTTCTCAATCAAGTAAATAATAACTGGCGATTGCAAATTTTTAAATTTGCAAATTTATGATGAATATTCGGCCAAAAAATGGCGAAATATTGCGAATTCGAATATTGTCTATGCCGCTCATCACTAATACTTACCTCATCCATGTGAGTATGAAGATCTGCCCTCCAGATCCCTTGCGAATTCCCATGTACGGTGATGTATGACATTACCATGCTGGCCGCCGTATTGATGTCATCACGAGCCGCACAAGATTTCGCGTACTGCGTATGAAGCTTTGAACGGGCTATAACTTTCCTATTGGTTGGCTTGCTAAAATTAACGAACATAGAGAACATAGCGCTATATTCTTTATCATTGTTAATGGTATTTTATTCTTGGGTTCAGATAAATAAAAAAAAGAATAATAATAATTTTTACGAATATATAGCACTATATTCTAAATATTCACGAAAAAATTCGCTATTCGAATATTGACGCTCAACACTACTCTTCACAATCAAATGGAAGAGGTAAGTATGATTTTTTTTATTTTTTTTATTTGCCATTTAAATATTGATGTCAGATGCCGCAATGAATGTGGCATCTGAGGGATACAATGACGCGGACCCGCGCTGTTCCTTGTCATTGCATCCACTACTTACAAAGAAATTCGCTCTTGTAAAATTCCGCTAAGCAGCCGAATTGAATTTCCAATATTTCGCTCATCTCTATTTATAACATTCCTTAAGACAACGATGAAACAAAGAGAGAAGAAATAGAGGTAAATCTGTAGTACTACCAGCAATATGTTTTTCTATCCTACATAAGTAAAACTATGGACCTATGTTTATCACACATCATTTTATTCTCATTTTAAAACATTTTTCTTTTGGATGTTTTCATAATCATTAGCTGCAGCCTCATCTCATCCTATAACATTGGAGTCTGCCGGGTTCTCAAGCTGCAAGATAAAAAAAGTACAATAAATTATATCATCTGAATAGGATGAAGACAATAGTAATCAACATAGAAACCAACCTCTGAATCCCAATTTCTTGGACATTTTAGCAAAACTGCCTCAGAAGAGTCTAGAATCACCACTATAATGCTAATGAGCATATCTTCAGCATTAGGCTGGCCTTCCAGAACACCAGAGGATCCTCACATGGGCCCAGGTTCTGATACATTACTGGGCCCCAAATATCTACGAGAAAAAAGACTCAGCGTTTCCTTTGGAGCCAATTACTCACCACTAGGCTTTTTATTTCAATTAAAATCTTTT
The DNA here is from genome assembly GCA_033119425.1 of Bufotes viridis. Lineage (NCBI taxonomy): Eukaryota > Metazoa > Chordata > Amphibia > Anura > Bufonidae > Bufotes > Bufotes viridis. The sequence goes on from CM065590.1 coordinate 591,988,513, forward strand.
AAACTTTATTGATGATATGGGATTTGGGCCCTGAGAATAATGGAATCATTCTTCGAGGTTATTGATATTTTTGCAAAAATATAAACAAGAAAAATTGGACTCAAAGCTTCTGTTAACAATCTGTGGAAATCAAGCAGAAAACACAGGGACTAGAGCTCATGCACATGGCAGTAAGTGTTTTGCCATCTAAATTGCGGATCTGGAAAACATGGATGCCAGTCTAGTGCCTGCTGCCATTTTTATTATTTTAGTCCTGCAGAAATGTCCTATCTTTGTCCGCAAAATGTACAAAAAAAGGGCATATCCTTTTTTTTGCAGGGCCGCAGAACGGATATAGATGCAGACAGCACAACCATCCTTTGCGGCCCCATTGAGATGAATAAATCCGGAAAAAAAAGAAAAAAAAAATACAGCTGTGTGCATGAGCCCATAATATTCCATTTTTGGATGCTGACCAGATTATTAGATGGGGTTTAGCAGGAGGGTAGGGCTAAAAATCTTTTTGTCCTAATACAGACAGATGGGGATAGGCTCCTGCTGCAGTCAGCTGCCTTAGAGACCCCTCACATGTTTATAAATAGTTTCTTCTATCTTTTCCTGGGACAACACTGAAGATCTGACACTTTGATACAATGTAAAGTAGTCAGTGTAAAGCTTGTATAACAGTGCAAATTTGGCGTGCCCTCAAAATAACTAATCACACAGCCATTAATGTCTAAACCACTGGCAACAAAAGTGAGTACACCCCTAAGTGAAAATGTCCAAATTATGCCCAATTAGCCATTTCCCTCCTTAGTGTCATGTGACTTGTTAGTGTTAGAAGGTCTCAGGTGTGAATGGGGAGCAGATGTGTTACATTTTGTGTTCATTCTGACATAGTGATGAGCGGCAGGGACAATATTCAAATTCGCGATATTTCGCAAATATTTGTTAGAATATTCGGCATATATTCGCGAACATTCGTATTCGACATTATTCTAGATTGGGAAAAATCGGCAATGAAATATTCGTGTAATGCGAATTTTCTAAAACCCGAATATATAGCACTATGGAATATAGTGCTATATAGTCTTTTTTTAGAATATTCGTCATTTTTTCCCATCTGAAGTCATGATTCTTCCCTGCGTAAGTTGCTTTTGGGCCAATGAGTGTTCACATTAAATTGGAAAAAATGACAAAAATTTGCATTACGCGAATATTACATTGGCAATTTTTCACATAAGAAAAAAAAATTATCTTATGTGAAAAATCGGCAATGTAATATTCGCGTAATGCAAATATTCTGAAGCACGAATATATAGCACTATAGAATATAGTGCTATATATTCTTTTTTTAGAATATTCGTAATTTTTTCCAATTTGATGTGAACAGTCATTGGCCGAAAAGCAACTTAAGCAGGGAGAAATCATGACTTCAAATTGAAAAAAGATAACGTATATTCTAAAAAACGAAAATATAGCACTATATTCTATAGTGCTATATATTCGGGTTTTAGAATATTGGTATTACGCGAATATTACATTGACAATTTTTCGCATAAGTGAAAAAAATTTAATAATGAAGAATATTCTAATTCACTACGGACTACACTATTGTAGCCTTCTCACATTGGCCCACAAGCAAGGAGCAGGTAGGTATACTAGGTAATGGGTTCAGATGAAAAAAAAAACTAACAAAAAAAAACGAGTATTCGTTTTTACGAATATATATCACTATATTCAAAATATTCCCGACTTTTTGATGTGGCAATATTCACGATAAAAAGTTCAACATGGCTTCTCATGGCAAAGAATTCTGAGGATCTGAAAAAAAGAATTGTTGCTCTACATAAAGATGGCCGAAGATATAAGAAGATGGCTGACATCCTGAGACTGGGATCCATGTGCGCGCCTGCACGGGAAGGAAGGAATTCCAGGAGGTAGTACAAAAAATCCCAGCAGGCCCTTGAAGTCTTCAGTTTAAGTGTTCTTTATTATGTAACATCGATATCTCAGAATAATGGATGCATTTCAGCTTATCTAGCCTTCATCGACTACCATTCTTTTCTGACTTACAAACTTAAATACCATCCTCCTATCAGGTGCAGAGCGGTAGCTAGAATGTGTCAATCACACTATAACCGGACACCACGTAGTATTACAATGATACACAAAGAACACACATACAAAATACCAAATCAAAACATCAATTTGTTGAAGATACCACATGTCTTTGCAGCGACTTATTGTAGGTTTGCTGTCTGAAAAGAAACATTTAGAAAATCAATAATATGCCATATAATAGCTGGTTCAAAAATGCACGATTTTGTACTCTCTATTTAATAAGCTTCTCTCCGTAATAACAGATTTTTGATGTCACCACCTCTCCTGTGTCTTTTTACCTGCTCCAATACCTGAAATCTCAATTGAGAAATAGAGTGTTTAGCAGTAAACTGTGCTGGTTAAGGTAGGAGCAAATTGCTAGTACTGATATTAGATCTATGCTTACAGATGCGATCTCTTATTGTTTGCTTAGTTTCACTGATGTACGCCAAGCCGCAGGGACACTTGATCAAATATATTACATTGGCAGATTCACAGGTGAAAAAACCTTTGATTTTAAATGTTCTGCCTGTATATGGATGATGGAAGGAATCACCTTTTATCAGATGCGAACACTGTATACAGTGTAGACATGGATAGGTACCATTTCTCTGGCTACCAATCGTCGTTTGACGTAAAGTTGGTTTCATAATTACTATGTTAGCATGAACCAGCTGATCACGGTAGATGGCATTTCACTTATTACAGATCAATGGGGCATTTTTGGAACTCCACAACCTGAGGGTAGGCCTTGCCTAACAATGGCCAATGTCTACGCACAATGTGGTCAAATTGTGCATTCTAAGGGTGGAATTTATGTGTAAAAGCGATGCGCAAATCATTACGGTTCCTTTTTCGGGATAAAGGAGATACTACGGCTTCTTCAAGAACCTTGGACGGATAGCCTCTAGATCTAAATCTCTCCATCATCTCCCCTATTCTCACTCCCTCGTTTTTCTCTTTGGATTTGGATTTTGGGATGGCTTTTTTTTTAAGGATAAGGAATGTGCATTTGAAAAGTGCAACAGACTATTGTGATCTGTCTTCTTTCTATACAGATCCGTGTGTAAATAACCTTCTTCATCTTTAAAAACCAAGGTGTCTAGGAAGCTTATTTTGAACTGATCTTTAGTCATAGTAAATCCCATTCAAATGATCAAGAAAGAGCGTGAGAGGCTCAGTTGACCCCACCCATATGCAAAAGATGTCATCAATGTACCTTTTCCACAATAGGACACGCTCCTGATAGTACAAATTGTGGTACATATAGCTTTCCTCAAATGATGACATGAATGCATTTGCATAGGGCGGGGCCACATTCGAGCCCATCGAGGTCCCGTGTTGCTGAAGGTAAAAGACATCCCCAAACAAAAACATTTTTCATGCAGCACAAAATGTAACAGTTTCAGTAGGAATTCTTGTTGTGTATATGTACTTGACCATAACAAAAGTGTAAGGGCCTCCATTCCCCCGGTATGAACAATAGAGGTATAAAGACTGACCACATCAATCGTAACCAACCAGGGAACCCTACCTACCTCCTTGATTATGTTAAAAAAATGAGATGTATCCAAAAGAAAAGACACAGAAGAGAGGTGGTGACATTAAAAACCAGTTATTACGCAGAGAAGCTTTTTGGATACATATTCTCGGTACACTACAACCTGGAGTATTAAATAGAGAGTACAAAATTGTGCATTTTTGAACCAGCTATTATATGGCATATTATTGATTTTCTAAATATTTCTTTTCAGACAGCAAACCTATGATGAATCACTGCAAAGACACGTGGTATCTTCAACAAATTGATGTTTTGATGTTTATTTGGTACTGTATTTTGGATGTGTGTTCTTTGTGTATCATTGTAATACTATGTGGTGTCCGGTTATAGTTTGATTGACACATTCTAGCTACGGCCCTGTTTTGGGCGTCTGATGTCACTGCACGTGATGGGGGAATGGTATTTAAGTTTGTAAGTCAGAATAGAATGGTAGTTGATGAAGGCTAGATTAGCCGAAACGCGTCCATTATTCTGAGATATCGATGTTACATAATAAAGAACACTTAAACTGAAAACTTCAAGCTGCTGCTGGGATTTCTTGTACTACGTCTTTTAAAAATAGACAGATGAGTGTTGCAAACATTGCTGCAGAGGTTAAAGGTGTGGGGGGGTTAGTCTGTCAGTTCTCAGACCAAACGTTGCACACTGAATCAAATTGGGTGTATGGCTTTCATCTCAGAAGGAAGCGTCTTCTAAAGATGGATTACTGGAACCATGTCCCGGGGTCTGATGAGACCAAGATAAACTTATTTGGTTCAGATGTTGTCAATCATGTGTGGCAACAACCAGGTGAGGAGTACAAAGACAAGTGTGTCTTACCTACAGTCAGGCATGGTAGTGGGAGTGTCATGGTTTGGGGCTGCATATGAGTGCTGCTGGCTGTGGGGAGCTACAGTTCATTGATGTAACCATGAATACCAACATGCACTGTGACATACTGAAGCCACCAAATTTACACTGTTATACAAGCTATACACTGACTACTTGTACTCTACAGTGTATCAAAGTGTTATATCTACAGTCATATCCCATGAAAAGATGTAATAAAATATTTACAAAAATTTGAGCGGTATACTCACTTTTGTGAGATACTATATAACCTGTAGATTTGCCCTGTATTTGCTCAGCACTGTGGAAAGGGTTAATGAATACTGAGAGACTTTTGGGACTTTCTAGCTAATAAAGAAAAGCTGGCAATTTTCCACAGCTACCATAAGAGTTATAGAAGAGCATGTTTTGTAGGGAAAAAGCCAGACTTGTTTACCACCAAAACCAGCCGGACTGATTTTTTTATGTCTGGTTTAGCTGTTATTATGTTTGAAAACCTGTTTTTGTCTGGAAAAACTGCTGCGTCATTTCCTTTGAGTATCATTGAAGCTCTTATGCAAGTCTCTGAGACGGAAAGTGTAACAATGTATTTGTTTGTGCTGACTTTCTCCACCACTCTCACTAGAAAGTTCTATTTCAGCTAGAAAATGTATATAAGGAGAGGAGTTAGAGCCCCTAGTATTCTGCAGTTAGGGACCATTGCTTGCAGGGGAAGACTACTGAGTGACCAGAAGAAGACACTAAGATGGGGATACTTTTGGAGAGAGCCTGGGCCACCAGCCTTTGGCCACGGTACACGGTACCAGCCTTATGATAGAGAGGGACACCTAGCAGGTCTTTCCACAGCATTAAACCCTACTTCTAACATTACAACATAGTTTGTAAGGCTGGAAAAAAAAAAAACATCTGTCTATCCAAATCAGCCTTCTGCCAGGGAGGAGACCGGAGAAGGCAGCCCTATGCCTCGTCTGCCTTTTTAAAGAAACACCCTGGTTTACTCCAGACCCTGACTCTCTGGACTTTTTCCCCATTAGGGTGCACCACATCTTATTACAATCCCTTCTTGAGAGAAGCAACACATGATGACACCTTAACGGTGTCTGGCTGACCAAGCATAGCATTGGGGCTACCACAAACTCAGCCACTGCAGCAGAACACGCAGAGAATATTGATGTAAATAGTTCTCAGTTTTGTAACATGAGACAAAATAGGATCATCGTAAAAGGGGGCTTTAAGGGAAGAAAAGTTGGAACATTCTCTGTGTTAAGGGTCTAGATTTTCTGACCCAAACGAACAACAAATGTCTATAAAGTAAGTCGATTAGCTCTGGTTTAGCAGTATTAACCTAAAGAAATGATTGGCACTCTACATGTTTGAACTTTTAATACACATTTACATACCAGGCTTTATGTCACAGTGGGAGTGTGACTATATACCATATGAGGATCAGCCCTGCCTCCTCACCCTTCCTCTGCCCTCAGTCTGAAATCTGCCTGAAGGCTGATTAATCTGAGATTGATTAATCCTATTGCTGAGGAAATAACCCAAGCAACCAGACTGTCAACCAGGACTGGGCAGATCAAACGTGCAGGGGGCAGTCACATTCTGTCAGCTCCATAGTTATTATAATGATAATAGACAGAAAATATCACACTATCAAATGTCACGATATCACCAAAGTTACCTTCAGCTGATCGTATATACTTGTGATATCTGATATCCTCAGATCGGTATACGTGGCTTCCATCTGAAGGACCAAAAGATGCAATTTTAATTCAATTGCAAGTAACAGGTAAAAAAATTGAATTACTTTTTAGGAACATAAAACTCTATTGTGTGAGATAAAAGAAAGGCAAGTGCAACCCTGTGTCCTAAGCTGGAAAATATATCCAGGGAAACTTCTTCAGAAGACCACCTTTTTGAGAAGACCACTTCTTTAACAAGACCACTCCATATTCACACCATTCTATCGTCTACTATTGTATACTGTCTATCTTGAACGGACCATCCCTCTAGAAAAACTTTCATAAATGCAATTTTTGGTGGCCGTCTTAAAGAGGTTTCACATTCCTTACTTTCCCAGTGAGTTTATTCCTCCTCAACACTGGGAAGTATAATATTACATGTCATTGAAATGAATTGTCATTAGTGTAATACACAGATGAGCTCGGAGCCGATAGAGAGAAAGAGCTGCTCTTTGTCACTGGATCATATAAATTAATCATGAAGACTCCCTTTAATCATATCTATATGACCTAACAACCCACATCATTCTGTTAGCATGTCCCATACTGTACCTCAGCACTTGTCGGCTTCTTCTTTTTTTTTCTATAGAAACATTAAATATGTCACAATTATTACTGCCATAAATGTCACTCATCAGAAAAAAAGGTGAAACATAAACACAAAATGAAAGAAGAAAAACATCCAGGAGTTCTATTTAAATATATATATATATATATATATATATATATATATATATTGCAGCAATTACTTTTAATCTGGGAGATCTTGTCTGCATTTACTCATTTTTTTCTGCACTGCCCCAACAGGAGAAATGAGGTACTACATTGTGTCCATGAATATTGCTGAACTTAGTTACTATCGATGGAAAAAATGTAAAAGCTGGGTCGTCCAGAGAGAGTGATGCTCTTTACTAATAGTCATTCCTCCGACTCTTGGTTCTTTTAACTCAGAAAGCCCCATACCATCCAGAGCACAGACCAATAAGATACAGAAGCACATACTGATGTGGGACAGTTCACAATTATCAGATATTAGTAAAAATTGATGAGATTTTAATATACATTACCTCCAGCAAGCAAATGCAAGCAATGCAAGCAGCAGGAGGCAGAATATTCCGATTGTTGCTAGGATAATGTGTGTAATGTGATTGGAGTCTCCATCTGGATGCAAATTGATACATAGACAATAGATTAAAATGTGAACCAAAAACAAGAAAATATGAATCCAAAGTCATATCTAGGGGCTTGTACACATGGGGTTTATAAAGTGACCAAAAATGTTTATGAAAGTGTCAAACCATTTAAAACAAACTGGCATAACTTCATTGCCGAAAAAATGTAAAAAACAATTATGGCTTTCATGAAATGGCGAGATGAAAACATGATTTTTTTTTTTCAAAAATGCTTTTTACAGAGCAGGGAATGGGGATGGGGGCCAAGAAGCCCACCATGATATATCACCGTCTGATAAAAGATGTTCGGAGGCTGATGACTCCAGTGATGATTTTGTGTTGGACAGCACCTGGGAGCTGGTTCCGGGGTGCTAAAGAGGAAGAGGAGAAATATAAGGAGAAGGGTGGTGGTCATAGTGGCAATATAGAGTGGAGGCAATGTACTGCCAAAACCACCAAAAGAACTGTCATGGTCAGATCTGCCTTTATTGGATTAATCTCTGGAACTGGTGATTAGTGTTGAGCGTGAATATTCGAATCGCAAATTTTAATCGCAAATTATTGAATTAGCGATATTCGCGATTAAAAGGGCTGACTCTATAAAGGGCCGACACCTTCTGATTTATACTTTTTACCATTTATATAACTGAAGAACATTTTAGGGTTAGTTTTACTCTCTTTGGCAATTAATCTCTCGTCTCTAGTTTGGCTGTTTTTCTTTTTCTTTTACATATTCTATTTTTTTCCTTATAGTATTTTAATGCTTCCTCGCTATCCTTGTGTTTTAATGATTTAAATGCTTTCTTTCTGTCATTTATTGCTTCCTTTACATTTCTTTTTATCCACATTGTTTTTTTTCTTGTTCTTTACCCTTTTATTCCCATAAGGTATGTACTTCTCACAATTAGAGTTTAGGATGGTTTTAAAAATATACAATTTTGTGGCTGCATTTTTATTTTTGAGGACATTGTTACAGTTAATTATACCAATGGCCTCAGTTAGCTGGTCAAATTCAGCTTTTTTTGATTTTGGTATTTTTGTGCCTCCCTGAAGAAATGCTCTTTTGAATGACAATTGGAAGGTTATTACTTTGTGGTCACTTTTTGTCATCCCCCAACCTGCACATCTGTTGTTCTGTCAGGTCTATTGGTTAATACTAAGTCCAGTATGGTCCGCTAGTCGGGTCCTGAACCAGTTGGGAAAGGTAATTTTTCTTTGTTATTGCCAAGAACCTGTTTCCTTTATGAGATGTACAGCTTTCAGTTTCCCAGTCAATATCTGGGTAGTTGAAGTCCCCCATAATAACGACCTCATTATGATTTGCCGCCTCGTCTATCTCGTTTAGCAGTAGATTTTCTGTGGACTCTGGTATATTAGGTGGTTTATAATAAACTACTATTAGTATTTTGTTATTGTTTTTGACTCCATGCATTTCTACCCACAGTGACTCCACATGTTCATGTTCTTCACTTGGACTTTAGACAGGACTTTACATGGAGGCAGACCCCTCCCCCTCTACGGTTTTGATGAACTTTTCTAAACAGACTGTAACCCTGTACATTAACTGCCCAGTCCTAGCTATCATCCAGCCATGTCTCAGTTATTCCCACTATGTCATAGTCCTCCTCACACATCACTAATTCCACTAATTCCATAGAGTGCCTTCTCAGTGAGCAGCAAACTCTCTCCTAAATTGGTGAAATAACATAATAAACTTACGGCACTTCCCAAATCACTTTTCAGTTCTTTATTCCATCTTTAAAACATTTTAGTCGCCGATGTGTGAACTCACACAGTATATTTCAAAGGCCGTTTTAAAGATTGAGGATCCAAAAATTTCCGGCATGGGAAGTCACTCCTGAATTTAAGGTTACATGATTTTAATGGGGATGCTTATTGAAAATGATATTTACCCTGGGTTAACACCTGAGCGTTTCTGAGACGCGCGTTTTACGCGCGTTTTTGTCGCGCGTACTACAGCGCGTTTTTGCAAATAGGAAACGCACATCATACGCGCGTTCGTAACTCTGGAGACCAATTGAAATAGGCAAATCTACACTTTAACGCGCGTTCCCATTGAAGTCTATGGGTGCAAACTTCTTTGAGCGTAGGGCGTTTTACAGCTCGTTCAAATGCGCTGTAAAACGCTCAGGTGAGAACCATGCTCATAGGGAAACATGAGTTTTCTCCTGTTGAGCGTTTTACAGCGCGTAGGAACGCGCTGTAAAACGCGCAAGTGTGAACTGAGGGTTAATGATACCAAGATTTTAGATTACAAACCACCTTGGAAAACTATGATAAGGAAATAATGACTGGTAAGAGATCTGAGTACAATAGGGATCAATTGGATTTTTATCAGAAACAGGCATTTAAATGGAAACGATTCCAACAAAAATAACTACTCAACATGCTAATATGAGGGACAAGGAGGATTTTATCAAGATTATCAACCTCTCTTCATATCCACTTTCACAAGTTGAACAGTCAGTTTTGGAAAAAGGTTTACCATTTACACCTATGAATATTTTAGATAAATTTGAGTTTATGAAAGATGTTCATTTATTTTGCAGACAGCTTTGTTTCAAATTACTTTATGACCAGCCATCCATCTTGCACCAACTTTCTGATGATGAAAGGGGAGTCTTTATGGATTTGATGGATCTTCTCAAAGAAAATGAATTGGATACTGGTAGGAGACTCTTCACATCACGTAAACCTTCTACTATTACTCCCACTTTGAGTCTTTTTCCTAACATTAGCCTATATTTTCAGGCTACGGTACGGGGAATAAGACAATTTAGACCTAATTTAGTCAAGGCTGTTCTTTGGGATCTTTATTTGAAAAAGGCCAAAAGGCAACTTGATAATCGTCACTTCTATACTCCTTTACCTGCAGGTCCAACTTTGATCTTTAAAGGCAAACTTGATAAGCTTGTACAGTCAGCATTCCAAATGAACATCGTTTCTCTGAGGGAGTTGGATTTTCTTGAAGTGGAGCATCCAGTGGTTCCCACTTTCTATATTGTTCTTGTTGGTCGCCCCCTCCCCTTGATTTACATATCTTTTCATTACCTTTTGTGTCTGTTCCCCATGTCCCAGACTCTAGTCTTGTTGCACCTGCCCTGCATTTATATATACCTTTTAGTATACACTATAAATGTTTGCATCTGTGATGAATTTACTTGGATTACAATTTTTATTATACAAATGATGTATCCATTTATTATCCCTGGAGTAATATATATATATATATATATATATATATATATATATATATATATAGGATAGTCTTTATACAGATGTAGCATGGGTTAGCACTCCTTTTTTCTGAGATTTCTGAGTTTGGTTATCTAATCTAAGCAAACACCTTCAATTGCTTTTCAATGGCTTTTTTCTCAAGATAATGAAATGAGTTAAGAAATTTGAGTTAACAGAGGGAGTGCTAACCCTGCTGCATCTGTAGTTATTTTTAGTTTATGGATTATTGATATGTTTTACTGTAATTATGTAACAGCGATGAATCTAGTAATTTTATCTTTATATCATGTATGTGATTTAGGGATTTATTTATTTATTTTTGGATTATGAATTATATATGTGTTGATCATGTTATTCTTTTATTCAGGGATGGAGAACCTTTTTGCCTCCGAGGGCCACTTGTATATTTAAAACATCGTTTCTTGGCCATACAAAAAATTTGCCTGCTATATTTGGTCAAACATATAACTGAATTAGGGGTAAGTTGCAGAAATTATAAATTATTATTAACTAGAACGCTGTATTTTTGCAGCACAAAATGACTCCTGCACTATATATATATATATATATATATATATATATATATACAGTTGTGTTCAAAATTATTCAACCCCCACTGAAATTGAGTGTTTTGGCCAGTTTGACATTGATTTTGATCATTTCAGTCATCTTGTTTACAATTAAATCACAGAGGCCCTTGTAAGTCAGACAAATATAACATTTATAATGAAATAACCACAAATGTCTTTTCTGTGCTCACATCATTATCAGTTTTATTCAACCCCCAAGTGACATTCAATCTTAGTACTTAGTACAAGTTACAACATCCTTTTCCAGTTATAACAGCTTTTAAACGTGAAGCATAGCTTGACACAAGTGTCTTGCAGCGATCTACGGGTATCTTCGCCCATTCTTCATGGGCAAAAGCCTCCAGTTCAGTCACATTCTTAGGCTTGCGCGCTGCAACTGCTTTCTTTAAGTCCCACCAGAGGTTCTCAATCGGATTTAAGTCTGGTGACTGCGATGGCCACTTCAAAATGTTCCAGCCTTTAATCTGCAACCATGCTCTAGTGGACTTGGAGGTATGCTTGGGATCATTGTCCTGTTGAAAGGTCCAACGCCTCCCAAGCCTCAGGTTTGTGACGGACTGCATCACATTTTCATCCAATATCTCCTGGTACTGAAGAGAATTCATGGTACCTTGCACACGCTGAAGCTTCCCTGTACCTGTAGAAGCAAAACAGCCCCAAAGCATGATTGACCCCCGCCATGCTTCACAGTAGGCAAGGTGTTCTTTTCTTCATAGGCCTTGTTCTTCCTCCTCCAAACATAGCGTTGATCCATGGGCCCAAACAGTTCTAATTTTTGTTTCATCAGTCCACAGAACACTTTTTGTGGTTTGTCCACATGACTTTTGGCATACTGCAGTCGACTCTTCTTATTCTTTGGAGACAGCAAGGGGTGCGCCTGGGAGTTCTGGCATGGAGGCCTTCATTACGCAGTGTGCGCCTTATTGTCTGAGCTGAAACTTCAGTACCCGCATCTGACAAATCTTTTTCAGTTCCTCAGCAGTCACATGGGGACTTTTCTCCACTTTGCGCTTCAGGTAGCGCACAGCAGTCGAAGTCAGCATCTTCTTTCTGCCACGACCAGGTAGCGTTTCAACAGTGCCCTTTGCCTTGAATTTGCGAATGATGCTTCCTATGGTGTCTCTTGGTATGTTTAACATCTTTGCAATCTTCTTATAGCCATTGCCCTTCCTGTGAAGAGAAATCACCTCTTCTCTTGTCTTCCTGGACCATTCTCTTGACTTCACCATGTCTGTAAACACACCAGTAAATGTCTAGAAGGAGCTGAGTATCACAGTCATTTTACATCTGCCTAATTGGGGCTTATTATGCTTGATTGCTGCTCCTTGACATCCACAGGTGTTTTCAATACCTGATCGAAAACACTTGAATGAACCTCTGTTCTTAAGAGTGGTAGTCTTTAAGGGGTTGAATAATTGTGTCAATGAAGAAATCACAAAACAAACATTTAATACTGTATTACAAAAACAATTGATGTCATTTTAGTTGCATTTGGCTCTTTACAAAGTCCTTATAAGATTTCATTCTGAACACAATTACAAATGTACATTAAATCCCTAAAACCCTTTACAGTATTGGGGGTTGAACACAACTGTATATATATATATATATATATATATATTAAAAGCCAAAATCAGGCAGCACTCCTCCAGTGTATCCCAATGATCCAATGGTACACGTGTCCACACCTGGTTACGGGGTCTCTTTACAACTCCAACAAATTGGCGCAGCACTCCTTAGGTAAAGTGAACAAAATAGTGTTTATTCACACATGTTAACACAGCAACGTTTCAGCTCTCTCACAGAGCCAAGCAACTTGGCTTGAAAATGGCTCTGTGAGAGAGCTGAAACGTTGCTGTGTTAACCAGTCCCCGACCGCCGTACGCAGGATTGCGTCCTGCGGGCGGCCGGGATCTTCTGTGTGGACGCGCCGGGGCGTCATATCGCGAGACGCGAGAGTCCCTGTTCACAGTGAAGCGCGTCTCGAGAGTTGGACTACAGCCTGCCAGCGATGATCAATCTCTGGCAGGCTGTAGATGCGATATAAATCGCATCAAACAGCTATATCAGACGCTGTTTTATGAACAGCGTCTGATATAGCTGCTACCTGGTCCTCTGGTCCCATTTTCTGGGATCGACCACCAGAGGACCAGGTAACACAGTAAAAGTTGCACCAAACACTACACTAACCCCCCACACCCCTCACCTATTAACCCCTTGATCACCCCATCTAGACCCCTGATCACCCCCTGTCATTGATCACACCCCTTGTAAGGCTCCATTCAGACGTCCATATGTGTTTTGCGGATCCGTGGATTCACGGATTCGTGGATTCACGGATCCGCGGATCCGATCCGCGGATCCTCAAAACACGGACATCGGCAATGTGCTTTCCGCATTTTGCAGATCCGCACATTGCCAGAACTATATAGAAAATGCTTTTTCTTGTCCGCAATTGCGGACAAGAATAGGACATGTTCTATATTTTTGCGGAACGGAAGTGCAGACCCGGAAGCGCGGATCCGTAATTCCGGATCCGAGCGGGACAAAGTCTGTCCCCATAGAAATGAATGGGTCCGCAATTCCGTTCCGCAAACAAAATTGCGGACGTGTGAATGGGGCATAAGGGTCTCTTATCACCGCCAGTTAGTTAGCTACTTGTTAGGTAGTTAGCGCCCACCGCACCGCAGTCACTGATTTTGGCAGAGATTTTTTCATCCACATTGATCGATGCGAATGAAAAATCTGTGCCGTTCATTTTTTTTTTTCAGCGCAGAGGCTGAACGGAAAAAAAAGAATCTCATTACCCGTATGCTTAATATAAGGAGAATCGCAGAAACTCCTAATGCTGGCCATACGTGTAATGATTGCGGAGACCCTCAAATGCCAGGGCAGTACAAAAACCCCACATGTGACCCCATTTTGGAAAGAAGACACCCCAAGGTATTCCGTGAGGGGTATGGCGAGTTCATGGAAAATTTTATTTTTGTCACAAGTTAGTGGAATATGAGACTGTAAAAAAAAAAAAAAACAATTTCCGCTAACTTGTGCCAAATTTTTTTCTGTGAACTCGCCATACCCCTCACAGAATACCTTAGGGTGTCTTCTTTCCACAATGGGGTCACATGTGGGGTATTTATACTGCCCTGGCATTTTAGGGGTCCTAAAGCGTGAGAATCCAAATGCGTAAAAATGCCCTGTGAAATCCTAAAGGTACTCATTGGTTTTAGGGCCCTTTAGCATCTTGGCTGCAAAAAGTGTCACTCATGTGGTATCGCCGTACTCAGGAGAAGTAGGGCAATGTGTTTGGGGTGTATTTTTACATATACCCATACTGGGTGTGAGAAATATCGCTGTAACTGACAACTTTTACATTTTTTATTCAAAGTTGTCAATATACAGAGATATTTCTCTCACCCAGCATGGGTATATGTAAAAATACACCCCAAAACACATCGCCCTACTTCTCCTGAGTACAGCGATGCCACATGTGTGACACTTTTGCAGCCAAGATGCGCAAAGGGGCCCAAATCTAACGAGTACCTTTTAGGAGGGCATTTTTACGCATTTTTCTTCTCACGCTTTAGGGCCCCTAAATGCCAGGGCAGTATAAATACTCCACATGTGACCCCATTTTGGAAAGAAGACACCCCAAGGTATTCGCTGAGGGGCATAATGAGTTCATGAAAAATTAAACTTTTGTCAAAAGTTAGCGGAAAGGGAGACTTTGTGAGAAAAAACAATAAAAATCAATTTCCACTAACTTGTGCCAAAAAAAATATTCTATGAACTCGCCATGCCCCTCATGGAATACCTGGGGTGTCTTCTTTCAAAAATGGGGTCACACGTGGGGTATTTCTACTGCCCTGGCATTTTAGGGGCCCTAAAGCGTGAGAAGAAAAATGCGTAAAATGCCCTCCTAAAGGTACTCATTGGAATTTGGGCCTTTGCGCATCTTGCCTGCAAAAAGTGTCACACATGTGGTATCGCCGTACTCAGGAGAAGTAGGGCGATGTGTTTTGGGTGTATTTTTACATATACCCATGCTGGGTGAGAGAAATATCTCTGTATATTGACAACTTTGAATAAAAAAATGTAAAAGTTGTCGTTTACAGCGATATTTCTCACACGCTAGCATGGGTATATGTAACAATACACCCCAAAACACATTGCCCTACTTCTCCTGAGTTCGGCGATACCACATGAGTGACACTTTTTGCAGCCAAGATGCGCAAAGGGGCCCTAAAACCAATGAGTACCTTTAGGATTTCACAGGCCATTTTTATGCATTTGGATTCTCACACTTTAGGGGCCCCTAAAATGCCAGGTGAGTATAAATACCCCACATGTGACCCCATTTTGGAAAGAAGACACCCCAAGGTATTCCGTGAGGGGCATGGTGAGTCCACAGAATTTTTATTTTTTGGCACAAGTCAGCGGAAATTGTTTTTTTTTTTTTTTAATTTTGTTTTTACAAAGTCTCATATTCCACTAACTTGTGACAAAAATAAAATTTTACATGAACTCACCATACCCTCACAGAATACCTTGGGGTGTCTTCTTTCCAAAATGGGGTCACATGTGGGTATTTATACTGTCCTGGCATTTTAGGGGCCCCTAAAGGGTGAGAAGAAGTCTGGAATCCAAATGCGTAAAAATGCCCTGTGAAATCCTAAAGGTACTCATTGGTTTTAGGGCCCTTTGCACCCAGGCTGCAAAAAGTGGCACACATGTGGTATCGCCGTACTCAGGAGAAGTAGGGCAATGTGTTTTGGAGTGTATTTTGATATATACCCATACTTTGTGTGAAAAATATCTCTGTAAACGACAACTTTTAAAAAATTTTATACAAAGTTGACAATTTACAGAGATATTTCTCTCACCCAACATGGGTATATGTAAAAATACACCCCAAAACACATTGCCCTACTTCTCCTGAGTACGGCGATACCACATAAGTGCCGCTTTTGCAGCCTGGGTGCGCAAAGGGCCCAAATTCCAACGAGTACCTTTAGGTTTTACATGGCGGCTCACAACTTAGCCCCGCCCAAAATGCCAGAACAGTAAACACACCCCACAAATGACTCCATTTCGGAAAGTAGACACCCCAAGGTATTCACTGAGGGGCATAGTGAGTCCGTCTGAGATTTTTTTTTTTGCCAGAAGTTATCAGAAATTGAAACTTTTTTTTTTTTCTCAGAAAGTGTCATTTTCCGCTAACTTGTGAAAAAAATGAAATGATACATGAACTCACCAAGCCCCTCCGCGAATACTTTGGGGTGTCTTCTTTCTAAAATGGTGTAATTTGGGGGATATTTATACTATCCTGGCATTCTAGCACCTGAAGAAACATGACAGGCGCTCAGAAAGTCAGAGCTGCTTCAAAATGCCGAAATTCACTTTTGCACCATAGTTTGTAAACGCTATAACTTTTACCCAAACCAATAAATATACACTTATTGGATTTTTTTATCAAAGACATGTAGAACAATAAATTTAGAGAAAAATTTATATAGAAATGTAGTTTTTTTGAAAAATTTTACAACAGAAAGTGAAAATGTCACTTTTTTGCAAAATTTCGGTAATTTTTGATTAATAGCAAAAAAGTAAAAATGTCAGCAGCAATGAAATACCACCAAATGAAAGCTCTATTAGTGAGAAGAAAAGGAGGTAAAATTCATTTGGGTGGTAAGTTGTATGACGGAGCAATAAACGGTGAAAGTAGTGTAGTGCGGAATTGTAAAAAGTGGCCTGGTCATTATGGGTGTTTAAGCTAGGGGGCTGAAGTGGTTAACATAGTAACATAGTAACATAGTATATAAGACCGAAAAAGACATTTGTCCATCCAGTTCGGCCTGTTTCCTACAAGTTGATCCAGAGGAAGGCAAAAACCCCTGTGAGGCAGAAGCCAATTTTCCTCACTTAAGGGAAAAAAATTCCTTCCCGACTCCAATCAGGCAATCAGAATAACTCCCTGGATCAACGACCCTCTCTAGTAGCTATAGCCTGTAATATTATTACACTCCAGAAATAAATCCAGTCCCCTCTTGAATTCCTTTATTGTACTCACCATCACCACCTCCTCAGGCAGTGAGTTCCATAGTCTCACTGCTCTTACAGTGAAGAATCCTTTCTATGTTTGTGTACAAACCTTCTTTCCTCCAGACGCAGAGGATGTCCCTCATCACAGTCACAGTCCTGGGGATAAATAGATGATGGGACAGATCTCTGTACTGACCCTGATATATTTATACATAGTTATTAGATCTCCCTCAGTCGTCTTTTTCTAAAGTGAATAACCCTAATTTTGATAACCTTTCAGGGTACTGTAGATCCCTCATTCCAGTTATTACTTTAGTTGCCCTCCTCTGAACCCTCTCCAGCTCTGCTATGTCTGTCTTGTTCACAGGAGCCCAGAACTGTACACAGTACTCCATGTGTGGTCTGACCAGTGATGTGTAAAGTGGTAGGACTATGTTCTCATCACGGGCGTCTATGCCCTTTTGATGCAACCCATTATCTTATTGGCCTTGGCAGTAGCTGCCTGACACTGGTTTTTGCAGCTTAATTTGCTGTTTATTAAAATTCCTAGATCCTTTTCCATGTCAGTGTTACCGAGTGTTTTACCATTTAATATGTACTGGGTGACTTGCATTATTCCTTCCCATGTGCATAACTTTACATTTGTCAGTGTTAAACCTCATCTGCCATTTTTCTGCCCAAGCCTCCAATCTATCCAGATCCCTCTGTAGCAGAAAACTGTCCTCTTCAGTGTTAATTACTTTACACAGTTTAGTGTCATCTGCAAAAATAGATATTTTACTGTGCAGGCCTTCTACAAGATCATTAATAAATATATTGAAGAGAATAGGGCCCAATACTGACCCCTGAGGTACCCTGAAGTGACAGTGACCCAATCTGAGTATCTACCGTTAATAACCACCCTCTCTTTTCTGTCACTCAGCCAGTTACTTACCCACATACAGACATTTTCTCCCAGTCCGAGCATCCTCATTTTATATTCTAACCTTTTATGAGGTACGGTGTCAAATGCTTTGGAGAAGTCCAGATATGTGTGAATAAACACTATTTTGTTCACTTTGTTGGAGTTATATATATTGTGGTAAGGTGCAGGGTGCCGTCGTGGATGGCAGGTATGTGTCACCGAGGTTCATAGCCTCGGTGAGGTGAGAGCCGTTTTTGTTAATGTCAGCAGCAGCTAGTGCTACTGACATAGTTTTAAATAGCATGGCTGCAAAGCCGATCCGGGCCGGCTCTTACCGGGAGCAGCTAAAGTGTAGGGTGGGTGGCTGCTCCCCACGACCCAGTCCTGGTTTTGGGCTGGGTTTAAAAACTCAGCCAGCTTCAGCAGCTGGTGTGTGATTGTCTTGGAGCTGCTAACACTGTTGTGGAATTCTCTGATCTGGAGGAAAGAGCTCAGCAAGGTGGTGTTTTTCCCTGCAACTTGAAGGTGGAATCTCCTGCGGCTGGGCCGACTGCTAGGTGTGAACCCTCACCTAAACCTCCCAGGTGACTGAACCCTGTGATGGCCTGTTTTTGTTTGGCCACGTTATTTCTGTTATGTGTGAACTATCACCAAGAGACTGTTTTTCATTTATATTGTGCAAGTGTGAATAAAACACTGTTTACTGCACATGCTGGACTCCTTGTTTTGCCTCGGTACTGCACCCTCACCGCTATCTACCAGAGCGACTCCCCACATTTGGTGGAAGATGCGGGCATGCGCAGTGAGGCTGGCGTGAACGCCAAAAATTTTTTGTTTCTGCTGGGCACGACTGGATGTCCTATATTAGGCAGGCAAAGTTGCAGCCTGTGATCCCTGACACAATGGACGTGGTGTCCGGTGTGAGGTTTTGCCCCAAGCAGGGGGGCGGAAGAGAGAATGAATTATATGCCGGGGACAGCAAGCCTCATAGAGGATATTGACAGTCAGTATATCGCAAGGGTGCCCTGTTCTCCCTGACTCCTGTGAAAAACACTTGGTCCTACTCCGAGATGGGAGAACTCTTATTGGATACTTGAGAAGCATTGACCAGTTTGCGAATCTTGTTCTGCACCAGACGGTGGAAAGGATACACGTTGGGAAGAAATACGGGGATATTCCTAGGGGAATATTTGTTGTGCGAGGAGAAAATGTGGTCCTTCTTGGAGAAATAGACCTGGAGAAGGAGAGCGACACACAATTGCTGCAGGTCTCCATCATGGAGGAGCAGCGTGTGCAGCAGCAGGAGACCAACCAGCTACTACTTCAGCAGGTGATGGCTTTACAAGCTGCAGGAGCGTCCCACCATGTCCATGATGCCCGGAAAGCGGTCCGTGCGGCGATCCCAAAAATGACCCCCTCGGACGACGTTGAGACGTATTTGGCGGTCTTTGAGAAAGTGGCCGTGAGGGAAAAGCTACCCCGTGACCAGTGGGCTGAAGTGGTCGCTCCGTTCCTGGCGTCCGGACCCCAGCAGGTGTTCTCTGATCTGGCAGATGACCAGGCTGCTGATTACCCCACGGTGAAGGGGGAGATCCTGGCCAGACTGGGGGTGAAGGTGTTAGTCCGGGCTCAGCGAGTCCACCAGTGGGACTTTCAAGCGGCTGAACCCGCCCGGCCACAGTACTATGAGTTACTGCACAGGTTGCAAAAGTGGCTGCAGCCTGATATTCGAAGTCCGGCTGCTATGCTGGACCGTCTGCTGGCTGACATGTTCTGGAGGGCCTTGCCATACCCCCTTCAGCACTGGATCGGCCAGGTATCACCCACTAATGCCCTGGACATGGTCGACCTGGTGGAGCGCTATGAGGCCACAAAAACCTTGAAAGGGGGTGTTGTTGGGAGGGGGCCGGTCAAACCCCGGAGGTCTCCCATCCAGTCCCGACGACTGGTACCCGAGAAACCTGCTCGAGGTGTACCCCCTGTAGACCCGGCCCCGATAGTCTGCTGGCGGCGTCACGAACCTGGCCATGTGAGGGCCGACTGTCCACAGTGGGGAGAACCCATGGAGACTAATTATGGGTACCGGGCTTCCATGTATGCCCGGAGACTGTGTGCGACCGGCACCCCGAGACAATAGACAATCGTCATCTGTGCCAGGTGCAAGTCGGTGATAATCTTGCAGTGGCGCTGCTGGACTCAGGGAGCCTAGTAACCCTGGTAAGTGCTGCCCTGGTACAGCCCTCCCAGTATACGGGCCGGAAAGTTGGTGTGGCGTGCATACACGGAGACTTAAAGGACTATCCCACTGCTGTAATGTCTCTGTCCACGGCGGCCGGCACATGGACTTGTGAAGTGGCGATCTCCGCCAAGCTACCTTATGAACTAATAATTGGGAGAGACTTCCTGGATTTCCGTCACTATGGCCTGAGGTGAAAGTGACTAATAGCCCTGAGACAGGGGTAACCCTAGCAGAGTGGCCTGATACCCCTGGAAGGCCAGAACCCTGGGAGCCCGAGTCCGAAGGGCCTGCGGTAGGGGTGACCACCACTGCTGCGGTAGAGGGGGAGACAACCCCACTGAGTGTAATGGTGGGAGACACGGAGGACTTGCCACCGGGACCTGAGTTGGCAGACCTCAATGTCTCCGGGGAAAATTTTGGGACCGCACAACACCGGGACCAAACCCTAACCAGGGCCTGGCAAAGTGTCGTAATAATTGATGGTAAACCCCAGAAACCTGGGGCTGAATTAATGTTCCCACGATTTATTGTTCTTCAGGATATGTTGTATCGGGTGAACCAAATCCGAGGTGAGCCCGTTGAACAGTTGGTGGTGCCCACCGCATATCGCAAGCTGGTTATGGAGCTTGCCCACCAACATGTTCTTGGGGGACACTTGGGGTGGCAGAAAACCCAGGACCGCATACTGCAGTGGTTTTATTGGCCCGGTGTGTTCAAGGAGGTAGAAAATTATTGTAAGTCCTGTCCGACCTGTCAGATAAATAGCCCCCAGCCACATTTCCGTAGTCCTCTGGTACCTCTTCCAATTATTGAGGTCCCGTTTGAGCGAATCGCTATGGATCTAATTGGGCCTGTACCAAAGTCTGCCAGGGGCCACCAACACATTCTGGTAGTTCTCGACTATGCAACTCGGTATCCGGAGGCGGTGCCTCTGCGACATACCTCAGCTAAGCTCATCGCCAAAGAGTTAATGGAAATGTTTTCCCGTGTGGGCCTGCCAAAAGAGGTTCTGACAGACCAAGGGACCCTTTTATGTCCAAAGTTATGAGGGAACTGTGTAAATTGTTGCGTATAAAGCAGTTACGGACGTCCGTTTACCATCCGCAAACAGACGGTCTTGTCGAGAGGTTTAACCAAACTTTAAAAATATGTTAAAAAGGGTGGTGTCTAGAGATGGGAAGGACTGGGACCTGCTTCTGCCCTATCTCATGTTCGCAGTGCGAGAGGTGCCCCAGGCCTCTACTGGGCTCTCGCCCTTCGAACTGCTTTATGGCAGACACCCTCGAGGCCTGTTGGATATTGCCAAGGAAGCGTGGGAACAGCAACCTGTCCCCCACAAAAGTGTCATTGAATATGTCACCCAGATGCAGGAACGGATGGAAAGGGTGTTGCCGCTGGTCCGGGAGCATATGGAGGCAGCGCAACAAGCCCAAAGTAGGGTGTATAATCGTCAGGCTCGGGTACGGGACTTCAATCCGGGAGATCGGGTTTTGGTTCTGGTACCCACCCTTGACAGCAAGTTCCTAGCTAGGTGGCAGGGCCCCTATGAGGTGATCGAGAAGGTAGGGAAGTAAATTACAAGGTACACCAGCCAGGCGGCGCAAGCCGGAGCAGGTGTACCACGTGAATTTACTAAAGCCGTGGAAAGATAGGAACATGGCCGACGACAACAGCCCCGGCCAGGGCTTCTAGGTGAGAAGGGTCCAGCCCCACAGTTCGAGGCCTGTGAAGCAGTAACCACGGTAAAAATTGCAGACAGCCTGTCTTCTAAACAAGTTCAGGAAGTCAGGAGTTCATCAGTCGGAACACGGATGTGTTCTCGGACCTCCCTGGCCGCACGTCTCTCATCCAACATGACATCGCCACTGAGCCTCAGGCCAAGATCCGGTTAAAACCATACCGGGTACCCGAGGCTCGGCGACGGGCCATCGCGGAGGAAGTGCAAGTAATGTTGAAGCTCGATGTCATTGAGGAGTCGAAAGTGAGTGGGCCAGTCCCATAGTCCTGATACCCAAGCCGGATGGGACGCTACGGTTCTGCAACGATTTTCGCAAATTAAATGAAGTGTCCAAGTTCGATGCGTATCCCATGCCCCGGGTAGACGAGCTTGTTGAGAATTTAGGGCAAGCCCGTTATTTTTCTGTGCTAGACCTCACTAAAGGATACTGGCAAGTACCCTTAACGGAGTCGGCCAAGGAAAAACTGCTTTTGTTACCTCGCAGGGCCTGTATCATTATAAGGTGTTACCATTTGGCCTGCATGGCGCCCCGCCACCTTCCAAAGGTTAATGGATATTGTGCTGCGACCTCATCGTCGGTACGCCTCGGCCTACTTAGACGATGTAATCATCCACAGCACCGACTGGGAAAGCCATTTGCCCAAAGTGCAGGCGGTAGTGGATGCCCTGAGGAAAGCTGGTCTAACCGCCAATCCAAAGAAGTGTGCGATTGGGTTGGAAGAGACCAAATACCTGGGATATGTAATTGGGCGGGGAGTCATCAAGCCGCAGGTAACTAAAGTGGAAGCCATACGTAACTGGCCCCGACCGGTCACTGCCAGGCAGGTAAAGTCCTTCCTGGGAATGGTAGGCTACTACATGCGGTTTGTGCCCCACTTTGCCACAATAGCAGCGCCGTTGACAGACCTATTGAAGGGGCGAAAGTCTGGGAAGGTTAGCTGGAGTGAGAAGGCGGAGGAGGCTTTCTCCGCGTTGAAGTCGGCCCTCTGTGGGTCCCCGGTTTTGGTGACACCCGACTTCAACCGGGAGTTTGTCGTACAGACCGACGCCTCGGAGGTAGGCCTCGGTGCTGTGCTGTCTCAGGAGGTCAACGGGGAAGAACATCCCATTGTCTTCCTGAGCCGTAAGCTCAGTCCCGCCGAGACCAGGTATAGCATAGTGGAGAGGGAGTGCCTGGCTATCAAGTGGGCACTCGAATCTCTCCGCTACTACCTGTTAGGGAGGAGGTTCTGTCTGGTGACCGACCATTCCCTCTCAAGTGGATGAGCCAGGCCAAGGAGAGGAATGCTCGGGTCACCAGGTGGTTCCTATCCCTGCAGAACTTCAAGTTCTCCGTGGAACATAGGGCAGGCCGCTTGCAGGGGAATGCAGATGCCCTTTCCGCGTCCACTGCCTCACATGTGTCCACCCCTCAGGGTTGAACAAAGGGGGGTGTGGTAAGGTGCAGGGTGCCGTCGTGGATGGCAGGTATGTGTCACCGAGGTTCATAGCCTCGGTGAGGTGAGAGCCGCTTTTGTTAATGTCAGCAGCAGCTAGTGCTACTGACATAGTTTTAAATAGCATGGCTGCAAAGCCGATCCGGGCCGGCTCTTACCGGGAGCAGCTAAAGTGTAGGGTGGGTGGCTGCTCCCCACGACCCAGTCCTGGTTTTGGGCTGGGTTTAAAAACTCAGCCAGCTTCAGCAGCTGGGGTGTGATTGTCCTGGAGCTGCTAACACTGTTGTGGAATTCTCTGATCTGGAGGAAAGAGCTCAGCAAGGTGGTGTTTTTCCCTGCAACTTGAAGGTGGAATCTCCTGCGGCTGGGCCGACTGCTAGGTGTGAACCCTCACCTAAACCTCCCAGGTGACTGAACCCTGTGTTGGCCTGTTTTTGTTTGGCCACGTTATTTCTGTTATGTGTGAACTATCACCAAGAGACTGTTTTTCATTTATGTTGTGCAAGTGTGAATAAAACACTTTTTATTGCACATCCTGGACTCCTTGTTTTGCCTCGGTACTGCACCCGCACCGCTATCTACCAGAGCGACTCCCCACTATATATATATATATATATATATATATATATATATATATATATCACATATAGTACAGGCACCATTTTGAATAAACATAGCAGTCTCAATTTTTAAATTCAAAATGTTATGTGGGTCCAGAGAGGGGTTCACCCAGCCTTTACTCTCCCTGCCACTGTCCCTGCCTTTTCCTTCACAACTGTTCCTGCTTTTGTCCCTTTCTCAGCCTCAGATCTTCCCCCCACTTCCATCAGCCTCCTATGAGACCTCCCAGCCTACATCAGCCTCAGATCAGATTCCCATCAGACCTCCCTGCCTCAGATCGGACCCCCATCAGACCATCCCTAGCCTCAGATTAGACCCCCGGGCCTCAGATCAGACCCCATCAGACCCTCCAGCCTAAGATCAGACCCCCATCAGATCCCCCAGCCTCAGATCAGACCCCCATAAGTTCCCCCAGCCTCAGATCAGACCCCCATCAGATCCCCCAGCCTCAGATCAGCCCCCTTCAGACCTTCCCTACCCTCAAATTAGCCCCTAGCATTCAATCAGACAATTAAAATAAATAAAATAAATAAATAAACTTACCTCTCCAGCTCTGGACGGCGCTTTCACTTGGCATATTCACTTATTCTCCCTGGTCTTCTTCCTGCCGCGCTGTACTGTGACCTGTCAGCGCACAGCGTCAGGTCATAATGTGTCAGAAGAAGACCAGGGAAGGTGAGTACAGCCAGTGAAGTGCTGTTCTCACCTCGCTTGCCTCATGCATGCCAATAACCGCTTCCAAAATTGAAGTGGTCATTAACATTTTCACTATATGCTCTGGCAGGAGGCCGAAGCCACATTAATTGATGCGGCCCAAAGGCCGGAAGATCCCAACCCCTGCTTTAATTTATTGGGATTATGTTTTTCATGTGATGCTCTTATACTTTTTGGATTTTGGATTATATTGTGTCATAATCAATTTTGGACTATGGTAGGGCATGTGTACACATTTTTGATCAGTTGAATATTTTGTGTGTGATAATAACTAATGATAGTAACGCGGCCAAAAATACCCAGCTCCGCAGAGGCTGTCCTCTTTTTTTTAAATAAAAAAAATCTATTCTTACCAGTTTAATCTCTGTTTTGTCCCCTATCAGGGGCCGGTGTATGGAATAGATTTTAGGAACCAATTTGGGGCACTGTGCGTGCGCCGTGCAATGCTCTGTGCCACCCTATATGAGTGGTGTGTTAAGTAGTACTATTCCTATCAGTTTAATGCCTGTTACGTCCCCTATCAGGTGACGTGTATCGAATAGATTTTAGGAAACGGGAGATGGAAAAAGATGATTGGTCGGTCCTCTTACTTCCAATTTGGGGCACTGATACAATTCTGTGCCACCAATACAAATAGTGTGAACTTCTATTCTTGCCATTTTAATCTTTGTTAAGTCCGCTATCAGGGGATGTGTATTGAATTGAATCCTTGCATGGGGAGATAGAGAAAAAAGCTTGCTCTGTCCGCTTCTTTCTAATTTTGGGCACTTGCAATGGAATTTGCCACCAATGCAACTATTAGTAACGAAGTACTATTCCTATCAGTTTAATCTCTGTTTTATCCCTTATCAGGGCCACAGCCGGTGTAGTGAATAGATTTTTTGAACCCAGAGATGGAAAAAGACCCATGCTCGATCAGCTTCGCTTTTGCGTGCGATGTACTGTGCCACCCTATATGAGTGGTGTGCACACGATACAGTCTGTGGGCCTGCGGCCTCTCACACACGGGCAGGCAACTGCAAAATATATATATATATATATATATATATATATATATATATATAATAAAAGCAAACTGATGTACCAGTCCTAAAAAGGGCTTTTTGGGGTTCTGTCAGGATGCTGTCCTTATAGCAGATGGCCCCTTTCACACGAGCGAGTTTTCCACGTCGGTGCAATGCGTGACGTGAACGCATAGCATCCGCACTGAATCCTGACCCATTAATTTCAATGGGTTTGTGTACATGAGCGTTTTTTTCACGCATCACTTGTGCGTTGCGTGAAAATCGCAGCATGTTCTATATTCTGCGTATTTCACGCAGCCCTAGCCCCATAGAAGTTAATGGGGCTGTGTGAAAAACGCATTACATCCACATTGCATCCGCATGCAAGTGAGGGTGCGTTGCGTTTTTCACTGATTGTTGCTAGGAGATGTTGTTTGTAAACCTTCAGTTTTTTATCACGCGCGTGAAAAACGCATCAAAATGCATTGCACCCTTGCGGAAAAAACTGAACAACTGAACACGATCGCAGGCAAAACTGAATGGTTTTGCCTGTGAAATTGCACAGTTTTCACTAAACGCATCCACAACGTATCTAGACCTAAGGCCCCAATCACACATCCTCAATTTTTGTCCGCATCCATTCTGCAATTCTGCGGAATGGATGCGGACCCATTCATTGTGATAAAGTATAGGGCGTATAGGGGGCGATAAAGTATAGGGGGCGTATCGAACATCGCATATGTTCGCCCGCCGCGGCGAACGCGAACATGCGATGTTCGGCGGTGAACAGTTCGGGGCAACTCTACTAACATGGCTATGGCCTTACACTGAAGGGAATTACTTACCTGGACCTTGATTGGCTGCATGATATGGATATTTTATACTTACTGTTATATATGATTTCTACCGTCCTGTGTGCCGCCCCATGTTCATTCTGTGCAGAACATCGATATATCCCGGCATCACTCGGGGTAATGTTGCTGAGTGTAAATGTGACAGTCCGGTCACTTTTAATCCGCTGACCCGTCACGTCTTCTTTATACCAAGTAATGGAAGCCTTTGGGTTACTGTCTACAATGCACTTTATAGTTATAGAATCCCCGTCCTTCACATTCACAGCGGTGATATCATCAGTATCAGCATCTAAGAGAGCGAGGTATGAAATCATAGATGGAAATATCTATCTATCTATCTATCTATCTATCTATCTATCTATCTATCTATCTATATCTAAGTTTTATTACCCGTTAGAAAAAGTATTGCACCGTGGAGAAAGAAACAGTGTTCTATATTTTTCAGTCTAAAGAATATTTTTCAGTCTTTGTCTCTTCTTCCTTTAAAAAAATAATCTTGGTGACAACCAGGCTGTCCTCCCTTCTATATTGCACCTTAATTCACTCTTTATAATTACTGTTCAGCGAATCAAAGCAAAAAATAATAATATTATACTCACCTCTTTGATTTGAGCGCAAAGAGACCGTCCCGGCATCTTGCTTGAAGATCCCGCTCGAAATCTCGTGCACGGTGATGTATGACCATGCTGGCCTAAGTGATGACATCACGCACTGAGCAAAATTTTGCGCCGAATCTTCAAGCAAGATAGATGAGGCAGCCTCTTCACGCTGAAATGGATGAGGTAAGTATGATTTAATATGAAAGTCCTTAATATTGACCTAAGGTGCCGCGATCAGCGATGAACGCAGCATCTACGTGGTTTAATGATGGGGGGAGGAGGGGGTTCAATCACCGTTCCCTGTCATTGCACTCTCTATTTACAAAGAAATTCTGATTAGCACTGGTGCCTTGCAGTGATGGGGTCCTAGGTTCGAATCTGACCAGGCACAACATCTGCATGGGGTTTGTATGTTCTTTCCTGATAGGGAACTAATATTGTGAGCCCCATTGGGGACAGCTTGATGCTAATGTCTGTAAAGTGCTGCAGTGACAAAAAAAATGTGCTTTGTGACAAAGTAATTTGTCATGAAGTGATTTTTTGGGTAAAATTCAGCGAAGCAGCCAAATCTAAATTTTGAGAACTTCTCTCCTAATGTCTGTTTATAATCTTACAGCAATCACTTACCTTCTAGGGTGATATTCATAAATGGAGGATCTGAAAAAAATAAACTAAATATTTAACACAAAAATGTCTGGAAACTTTATAATAATGCATCTGACACAATCTACTGCTTTTTATATAATACGGGTCAATAGGATGGTCAGACTATAACATTGTTGCACACCTTATTTCTTTGAATTAGAAGCATATGTCAGACGTTAAAGCTCTGAACCTTGACATATCCATGTTTTCAACCATGCAGCCCCCCTGATATGAGCATCAGAGCAATTCATGCTGTATCGTCAGAGCAATGGCTGTTTGTTCATAGTTTTTACATTGCTAGGTGGAGTCTCCCGCCTAGCAGTGTTGCCAGTGACATCACCTGCACTGATGGCTGGTCTTTAGCGGTGCCCTAGTCATTTTACAGGTCAGGGTAGCGATAAAGCCTAACCATTAGTGTCAGTGATGTCACTGGGTTCACTGCTAGATGAAAGCCTCCTATTAGCTTTACACATGAGAGCCCGGGGCATCGCCGTAAGTCCAAAAAAAGCTTTTGCCCTACATCATTCGGCACAGGGCAAAGGAGAGGATCGGAACATGAAATGCAACGATGCTCATATCAGGGAGGCTGCCTGGGTGAAAATGGGAATACGTCCGGTGTCCGGGTTCAGCTCTGAGCCCTGACAACCCCTTTAAGGAAAAGTTAAGGGAGAAGAGGTCTGTACATGTCAGGAAAACTGATAGATCCGCTTGAAAGGGGTTTACAAGGAATACAATATTGATGACCTGTCCTCAGAATCGGTCATCAATATCTAATTGGTTGGAGTCTGATTCCAGGCAGTCAGATCTTTAAAGAGGCTGCGGCACTACAGCGACTGCTGCGGCCTCCTCACATCTTTCCAAGCAAAGCACATTTTATAGTGACTGTGCTTGGTATTGCAGCTCAAGACAATTCACCAGAAAGGGACTGAGCTGCTCATAGCCAATGATTATAATGTCACTGGCCAAGAAAGAGGTCACAGCTGTTACCGAAGTACTGCATTCACTTCGGGTGCCAGAACTCAAACCTCCACCGATCAGATATTGATAGGTCATCAATATTTTACTCCCGGAAAACTGTTCAAAGTGTCCCTCACTGTCGTACATCTATAGGACTGTCACTTTCTCAAATTATGCTTCGTTTGGGACTAGTGATCTTTAGGACTATTATCTTGAAAAGAGCAGGTAGTGACATATGGTGTGCAGTTAAATAGTGTACTCTATATACAAACAACTAAACCAGTGTTAAAATGTAGCACCCAAAAAAAAGTAAGTATACAGTTGCCTAATTAATGTTTTTATACAGTTCCATAGTTACCATATACTGCAAAAATAATATATCATCCAATACCTAAGTAGCAGTTTAACACTGCTTAGGTAAGTAACACCAATAAAGGGGTTGTGCAGGCCATTTATATTGATGACCTACAGTATTGTCCTCAGTATCTGATCGGTGGGGGTCCAACACCCTGTAGTCTCCTGTGGACATAGTGTAATTACAATTACTCACTCTATTCAAGTCAATGGAGTAAGTATTTGTCATTACACTGCACTTCAGAGACTTCTGAGATGACGGGCAATGCAATGACCATGAAGCAACACTTGCTTTGTGGTAGCAAATTTGCAATTTTTCTAAAACGGCTGCTGCAATTACAAAGTGAAAGTAAGAAGCCTGAGAACGAGGGCGCACCCATAATGCCATGCATGCAGCTATCCGGCCAATCAGCAGCTAGCCAGCCCCTGTGATGTCACAGCCCTATAAAAATTCTCCGCCTGCTCCAGTGAACTTAGTGCAGGGAGAGACGTTACAGGCACTAGGGAAAGTGATTAGGAAACAATTTATGAACCAAAAAAAGTATGTAGCAGTTCAGCGAAAGATTAATCATAGCGTAGGAAAAGGATAGGGAGTCATTATCCACAATATAGGGAGAGAGCAGGGACCAATAGGAGATTGTAATTCTTGGGTAATAGGGGCGATTTTTAGTACACCTTGCTGCACTAATTGGGGTAACTAAAAGTTATCGATTCGATTTTAGGGTTTTTGCATCATTTGATACATCAGCAATCCTTGCATCTGTTATTGGGGGGAGACTGCGGTCTAAAACAACCAGTTTAGGGGTGCATTTAGTTGATATATAAGTACATCAATTCTTCCTTGATTCGGGAGGGAGGGGGTATTGCATTATGTTAAAAACTGT
Organism: Bufotes viridis; assembly: GCA_033119425.1. Classification (NCBI taxonomy): domain Eukaryota; kingdom Metazoa; phylum Chordata; class Amphibia; order Anura; family Bufonidae; genus Bufotes; species Bufotes viridis. Next base: position 592,018,740 of record CM065590.1, read on the forward strand.
TCTGGGATGTTTTTATTTTCTATATAAGTACATCCATTCCTCCTTGATTCTGTAGTGAAATTGGGGCCTGATACTATTTCTCTTTAACCCTTGCAGTTTCTTTTAATTTACAGTATGTCGAACAGACAGGTGACAGGTCTTTCTAAGGAAATGGGCAGTGGCCAAAATGTTTCTAGAGCTGGCAGAAGTAGCAGAAGAAGGGGGGTGGTAGCAGCAGTCACAGCGACAAGCCAGAGCTGCCAGTGTCATCTAGTGGTTGTGTTTTGACCAGCAACCCAGTTGCCCTTGAAAGCTTGACTCGGTCTTCTTCTTCATCACAAGACATCAGACACCCAGCCACTGCTCTGACATGACGCTTAGTTGGCATGGCCCGGGAACAAGCTCTGTGCCCTCACCTGTCCTCAACCTGCCTCTGTCATATTCTGTTTCTTTAGCTCGAGAAGTATTGTATGCCGTCAGCTCGGCTCCACTTTTCAGAGAGGACGAGATTCTAAAGGACAGTCAGCAGCTACTGCCCAGCCAAGATCTGGAGGAGAGATCTGCTGCATCCTCTGTTAGGCGGGCAAGTAGTGATCATGAGAGTCGTGTGAGAGCTGGTGTTGCAAGCGTCAGGCATGTGGCCCTGAGATGCAGGTAAGGGAGACATCAGTGATGTGCAGCCTGTCTATGAGGCAGTGGCTAAGCCAGCAAGGTTGCCATGAGTCAGCAGGGTGGCAGCAGTGGGAGGTCAGGAGCCAAACATGCCCAGGGTAGACCGCCCGCTACGCAGGAGCCTACCTGTCTGGAAGAAAATAGCGGTGCAGGGGTTCACGGAGGCAGCGGTAGCAGTCAGTCAGCATGGAGCGGGATGAAAATGCCATACTCGGCGTTGTGAGAATTTTTCATCAAGCCACCAGAGCACGTCAGCATAGCCATTTGCAAAATCTGTGGGCAGAAGGTGAAACGTGGCCAGGGTGCCAATGTTGACACCATGGACCTGCATCAACACATGCAGCATCACCATAATTTGGCCTGGGAAAACAATGGCACTAATGTAGTGGTACAGCCTAATGCAGCAACTGCTGCATCACCTAGTGGCCTGCACCCCTTTTACTGCAGTCAAGGCTCCACCATCTAAGCAGAAGGGAGCAGTGTTTCATTCTCATCATCTACTGGACCTGATGCTCCTGCTTATCCTACTCCTTATCCCTCATTTCGTCAACAATTGGTCACAGAGGCGATTGCTAAAAGTCAGCAGTATGTTTGCACACATCCCAAGGTGCAAAAGCTGAACGAGCTCCTGGCCAAGTTACTTGTACTACTATCTCTACCTTTCCATGTGCTGCACCTTTAAGAGAGCTGAGCCAAGGTGGAGAGTAGAGATAAGCAAATTTCTCAAATATTTGATTCAGTCAGTTGGCAAAATTTTCTGAAAATATTTGATTCGATCTTAATTTATTCTTGGCAAATCGTGATAAAAAACTTCTATTTCCTAGCTGCAGAGAGCCTTTATAATGGTGTAGAACACTGAGCCTTGCAGTAACACGCATAGGGAGTCTGCTGTGGTAGTGAAACAATACGGTGAGTGAGTTTGACACGCAGATGACAGGAGTCACTCTTAAAATCACTGCACACTTCACTTATTTGGGCAGTTATGGGGCCAAAACTGACCAAATAACTGAAGTATGAATTCATCCTTACAGGTTGATGTTAGCAAGAAGAGGCGCATTGCTTTTACACTGTCGTCAGCTGATTCCACATAGATGTCTACAGAACCTGTTCTATTAAACGCTTATGCAAAGTGGGGCCCCCGAAAGAGTGGAGAGGGTATCAGCAGTAAGTTTGTGTTGACATCACTAATTATGTTGCCCTTCCTCTGATCCGTCAGAACAATAACCCCCAAAAAACGGATCCTGTCTGTTGAGCATCCACCTTCACTTGGTCAGCATTTAGCCATTAATCCATCAGTATTGCTAAAGCCGGAAAAAAACCGGAGTGTATCAAAAACAGAGATTACATGTTAATGGACTATTTACATGTATTCTGTGTTTTGTACCTAGGCCTGCTTTTGCTTACCAAATCATAAGCCAATTCTGAGGCAAAATAGGGACCATGGCATACAGGCCTTACAGCTGCTACATAGACAGTATCCGTTGTGCGTCTCATTTTTCCTTCCTTCTGATGGATCAAAAGAAGGGTCAAATAAATGATGATGTCTACCAGGCCAAAAAGGCAAAATAGTGGACCAGTCATGAAGTGGGGAGGGTGGGAACAGCATGAGAAGTGCACAGAGTGGCCCAATGACATAGTGGTGAGGTAACAGCAGCAGCATGAGGAGACCAGAGAGTGGCCCAGTGACATAGTGTTGAGGTGGCAGAAGCATGATGAGACCACAGACTGGCCCAATTGACAGCGTGGGGAGGTGGTCATAGCATGAGGAGACCACAGAGTTGCCCAGTGACATAATATTGAGGTGGCAGCAGCATGAGGAGACCACAGAGTGGCCCAGAGACATGTGTTAATGTAGCAGCAGTATGAGGAGACCACAGAATGGCCCAGTGACATAGTGGAGAGGTGAAAGCAGCATGAGGAGACCACAGAGTGGCACCGTGACATAGTGGTGAGGTGGAAGCAGCATGATGACATCACAAAGTGGCCCAGTGACATAGTGTTAAGGTAGCAGCAGCATGAGGAGACTACAGAGTGGCCCAGTGACATAGTATTGAGGTAGCAGCAGCATGAGGAGACCACAGAGTGGCCCATTGACATAGTACTAACGTGGCAGCAGCATGATGATACCACAGAGTAATGAGGTGGCAATAGCATGACGAGACCACAGAGTAGTGATGTGGCAGCAGCATGAGGAGACCACAGAGTGGTGAAGTGGCAGCAGTATGATGAGACTTACAGAGTGGCCCAGTGGCATTGTGTTAAGGTGGCAGCAGCATCAGGAGACCACAGAGTGGCCCAGTGACATAGTGTTGAGGTGGCAGCAGCATGAGGAGACCACAGAGTAGTAATATGGCAGCAGCATGAGGAGACCACAGAGTGATGAAGTGGCAGCAGCATGAGGAGACCACAGAGTGGCCCATTGACATAGTGTTGAGGTAGCAGCAGCATGAGGAGACCACAAAGTAGTGATATAGCAGCAGCATGAGGAGACCATAGAGTGGTTAAGAGGCAGCTGCACGAGAAGACCACAGAGTGGATCAGTGACACAGTGTTGAGGTGGCAGCAGCATAAGGAGACCACAGAGTAGTGATATAGCAGCAGCATGAGGAGACCACAGAGTGGTGAATTGGCAGCAGCATGAGGAGACTACAGAGTGGCCCAGTAACATAGTGTTAAGGTGGCAGCAGCATGAGGAGACCACACAGTGGTGATTTGGCAGTAGCATGAGGAGAACACAGATTGACCCATTGACATAGTGTTGAGGTAGCAGCAGCATGAATAGACCACAGGGCGGTGAGGTGACAGCAGCAGGAGGATACGACAGCATGGCCCAGTGTCATAGTGTTGAGGTGGCAGCAGCATGAGGAGACCACAGAGTGGTGAATTGGCAGCAGCATGAGGAGATGACAGAGTAGTGATTTGGCAGCAGCATGAGGAGACCACAGAGTGGTGATGTGGCAGCAGCATGAGGAGACCACAGAGTGACCCAGTGACATAGTGTTGAGGTAGCAGCAGCATGAGTAGACAACAGAGTGGTGAAGTGGCAGCAACATGAGGAGACGACAGAATCGCCCAGTGACATAGTGTTAAGGTAGCAGCGGCATGAGGAGACCACAGAGTGGTGAGGTGCCAGCAGCAGGTGGAGATGACAGAGTGGCCCAGTGACTTAGTGTTGAGGTGGTATCAGCATGAGGAGACCACACAGTGGCCCAGTGTCATAGTGTTGAGGTAGCAGCAGCATGAGTAGACCACAGAGTAGTGATATAGCAGCAGCATGAGAAGACCACAAAGTGGCCCAGTGACAAAGTGTTGAGGTGGTAACAGCATGACGAGACCGCATAGGGGGGCCCAATGACATAGTGTTGATGTGACAGCAGCATGAGGAGACCACAGAGTAGTGATTTGGCAGCAGCACGAGGACACCACAGTGTAGTGAATTGGCAGCCGCATGAGGAGACCACAGAGTGGCCCTGTAGCATAGCTGTTGATGTGGCAGCAGCATGAGGAGACCACAGAGTGGTGAAGTGGCAGCAAAATGGGAAGACCACAGAGTGGCCCAGGGACATAGTGTTGAGGTAGCAGCAGCATGAGGAGAGTGCATAGTAGTGATGTAGCAGCAGCATGAGGAGACCACAGAGTGGCCCAGTGACATAGTGTTGAGGTGGTAGCAGCATGAGGAGACCACAGAGTAGTGATGTGGCAGCAGCATGAGGAGACCACAGAGTAGTGATGTGGCAGCAGCATGAGGAGACCACAGAGTGGTGATATGGCAGCAGCATGAGGAGACCACAGAGTGGCCCAGTAACATAGTGTTGAGGTGGCAGCAGCATGAGGATACCATAGAGTGGTGAGGTGCCGGCAGCAGGTGGAGACCACAGAGTGGCCCAGTGACATAGTATTTATGTGGTATCAGCATGAGGAGACCACAGAGTGGCCCAGTGACATAGTGTTGAGGTGGCAGCATTATAAGAAGACCACAGAGTAGTGATGTGGCAACAACATGAGGATACCACAAAGTGGCCCAGTGACATAGTGTTGAGGTAGCAGCAGCATGAGTAGACCACAGAGTAGTGATGTGGCAGCAGCTTAAGGAGACCTGAGAGTGACCCAGTGACATAGTGTTGAGGTGGCAGCAACATGAGGAGATCACATAGTAGTGATGTGGCAGCAGCATGAGAAGACCACAGAGTGGCCCAGTGACAAAGTGTTGAGGTGGTAACAGCATGAGGAGACCACAGAGTGGCCCAGTGACATAGTGTTGATGTGTCAGCAGCATGAGGAGACCACAGAGTGGTGAATTGGCAGCAGCATGAGGAGACTACAGAGTGGCCCAGTAACATAGTGTTGAGGTGGCAGCAGCATGAGGAGACCACACAGTGGTGATTTGGCAGTAGCATGAGAAGAACACAGATTGACCCATTGACATAGTGTTGAGGTAGCAGCAGCATGAATAGACCACAGAGGGGTGAGGTGCCAGCAGCAGGAGGATACCACAGAGTAGTGATATGCCAGCAGCATGGGAAGTCCACAGAGTGGTGATGTGGTAGCAGCATGAGGAGACCATAGAGTGGCCCAGTGACATACTGTTGAGGTGGAAGCAGCATGAGGAGATCACAGATTGCCCCAGTGAAATATTTTTGAGGTGGCAGCAGCATGAGGAGACCACAGTGTAGTGATTTGACAGCAACATGAGGAGACCACAGAGTTGTCATGTGGCAGCAGCTTAAGGAGACCACAGAGTGACCCAGTGACATAGTGTTGAAGTAGCAGCAGCTTGAGGAGACCATAGAATGGCCCATATACCAGTGGCGTATATAGAGAAGTAAGGGCCGCATAGCAAGGATCACCCCCCCCCCCCCCCCACACACACAAACACACACACACAGAAAAAAAGGGTTGCAGGCTAAACCCCTTTTAATGACCTTTTGGCCATTTTTTCCACTGCCTCATTTGCTAAATGTTGTTCCTTTGTTCCTTTAGAAGGTAGAGTCTTGACCAAGTTTTCACCCTCAGTAGAAGAGTGGGTGATCACAACTGGGCCCCTTCTCACCCTATTCCCCATAATAGCAGTTGCATGGTCTGCTGCTTTGGTAGTTACGTCCCTTCCAGAGACATAATGTTGATGTTGCAGCAGCATAAGGTTACCACAGAGTTTCACAGTGACAGAGTGGGGAGGTGGGGGGCAATACCAGTACCAGCTGAAGATTGTGGCTGACAGTAAGAGCACCTGGCATCAGGTGTGGCATCAGGCAGGTGGAAGCATCAGAATAGTAGCTGAAGAAGGTAGCCAGAAGAAACAGGCCTCTTTTGTCAAAGTGTAGGTGTGGCACCATGAATGATCTAGTCTGATGCATTAGGCACTGGTGTTTCACCCCTTAAGGACGCATGACGTACCAGTACGTCATGATTCCCAAGTCCTTAAGGACCCATGACGTACCTGTACGTCATATCTTTAAAAGAATATTGTGGCGCTGCAGGGGTTAATCGGTACAGGATGCCTGCTGAAATCATTCAGCAGGCATCCTGTCAATGTCGAAGGGGTCATTTGACCCCGCTCCCTGTAACAGCGATCGCAGCAAACCGCAGGTCAATTCAGACCTGCGTTTTTTTGCGCTTTCTGTGATCTCTGATCAGACCGCGGGGATAAGAGACTTAAAAATGCCCCAAATCTATAATTTTTAACCCCCCCCCCCTGCACACCGCAAATTACTGTCCCGCGGGCGGTACAGGGTGGGGAATTGCGGACGGTGTGGTGCCTCCTCTGTATTTTTCCCTGGTTTTTAGTGGTTATAGCAGAGGGTCAGCACATTGCTGACCCTCTGCTATAAACTGCTGACATCTATGCCGTACAGATGTCAGCAGTTTAACCCCTTCCATACCAAGCTCCGTACGGACCGCTGTATGGAAGAGGTTAACAGGGAGGGAGCTCCCTCCCTCTCCTATTGGGGGCTGCCCCCGATTCTTCATGAGATTGCAGAGGGAGGGAGCCCCCCTCCCATCCATCACCCGCTGCCCTGTTCTGGCAGCGGGTGATGGTTACCATGGCAGCAGGACGCTTTCAGAGGCGTCCTGCTTGCCATGGTGATGTTAGTCTAATCAGACTTCTGCTAAAGTCAGAAGTCTGATCAGACTAAGTGTAAAAGTAAAAATACAGTACAGTACACTATATAGTGTACTGCACTGTATTATACAGACATCAGACCCACTGGATCTTCAAGAACCAAGTGGGTCTGGGTCAAAAAAAAAATGTAAAAAAGTGAAAAATAAAAAAAAACATATCACTGAATAAAAATGAAAAAAAGAAATACACTACACATATTAGGTATCGCCGCGTCTGTAAAAATCTGCTCTATAAAAATATCACATGACTTAACCCGTCATGCAAATACCGTAAAAAAAAAAAAAAAGTTGTAAAAAAAGCTATTTTTTGTCACCTTACATCACAAAAAGTGTAATACCAAGTGATCAAAAAGGCGTATGCCTCCCAAAATCGTACCAATAAAACCGCCATCTCATCCCGCAAAAAATGAGCCCCTATATAGGACAATCGCCCCAAAAAAATAAAAAAATATGGCTCTCAGACTATGGAGACACTAAAACATTATTGTGTTTTTTCTATAATGCTGTTATTGTGTTAAAGTAAAATAAATAAAAAAAAGTATACATATTAGGTATCGGTGCAACCGTAAAAACCTGCTCTATAAAAATATCACATGATCTAACCCCTCAGGTAAATACCGTAAAAAATAATAATAAAATGTAAAAAAAATAACATTTTTGTCCACTCACATCTTAAAAACTGTAATAGCAAGCGATCAAATAGTTATATGCACCCAAAAATAGTGCCAATCAATGCGGCGTCATCTCATCCCGCAAAAAATGATACCCCACATAGGACAATACCCCCAAAAAAATAAAAATATATGGCTCTTAGACTATCGAGACATTAAAACATGATTTTTTTTGTTTCAAAAATGATATTATTGTGTAAAACTTAAAAAAAAAAAAGTATGCCGCATCCATAACAACCTGCTCTATAAAAATAACCCATGCCCTAACCCCTCAGGTGAACACAGAAAAAAAAAATATATAAATACCGTGCCAAAAGTAATTTTTGTCATCTTACATCACAAAAAGTGTAATAGGAAGCGACCAAAATGTCATATGCACCCCAAGATAGTGGCAATCAAACCGTTATCTCATCCCGCAAAAAATGAGCCTCTACATAAGACAGTCACCCAAAAAATAAAAATTTAAAATATGGCTTTCAGAATGTGGAGACACTAAAAAATAATTTTTTTCAAAAATGCTTTGTTATGAAAGACTGAAACAAAACCCCCCAAAAAGTAGTCATATTTGGTATTGTCTCGTCCGTAACAACCTGCTCTATAGAAATAGCACACAATCTAACCTGTCAGATCAACAATGTAAATCACAAAAAATAAAAACGGTCCCAAAACAGCAATTTTTTTTGCAAATTTTAAATTTTAATCCATTTTTCCAGTAACAAAGTAAGGGTTAACAGCCAAACAAAACTCAATATTTATTGCCCTGATTCTGTAGTTTGCAGAAACACCCCATATGTGGTCGTAAACTGCTGTGTGGCCAAACGTCAGGTCATAGAAGGAAGGGAACGCCATATGGTTTTTGGAAGGCAGATTTTGCTGCACCCCTACAGTAGAAACCCTGAAACAGTGACCCCATTTTGGAAACTACGGGATAAGGTGGCAGTTTTGTTTGTACTATTTTAGGGTAAATATGATTTTGGTTGGTCTATATTACACTTTTTTGAGGCAAGGTAACAAAAAATAGAAATTCAGAAATTTTATCTAGATTTGCCAATAACTCTTGTGGAACACCTAAAGGGTTAACAAAGTTAGTAAAATCGGTTTTGAATACCTTGAGGGGTGTAGACTCTTAGATGGAGTCACATTTATGGAGTTTCTACTCTAAGGGTGCACCAGGGGGCTTCAAATGGGACATGGTGTCAAAAAACCAGTCCAGCAAAATCCGCCTCCAAAAAACCATATGGGTTCCCTTCATTCTGTGCCCTGCTGTTTGGCCATACAGCAGTTTACGACCACATATGGGGTGATTCTGCAAACTACAGAATCAGGGCAATAAATATTGAGTTTTGTTTGGCTGTTAACCCTTGCTTTGTTACTGGAAAAAATGGTTTAAAATGGAAAATCTTTAAAAAAATCGAAATTCTGAAATTTTATCTCCATTTGCCATTAACTCTTGTGGAAAACCTAAAGGGCTAACTACATTTGTAAAATCAGTTTTGAATACCTTGAGGGGTCTTTTTTGGGTGGTTTCTATTATGTAAGCCTCACAAAGTAACTTCAGACCTGAACTGGTCCCTAAAAAGTGGGTTTTTGAAAATTTCTGAAAAACTTCAAGATTTGCTTCTAAACTTCTAAGCCTTGTAACATCCCCAAAAAATGAAATGGCATTCCTAAAACGATCGATATAAGAAGTAGACATATGGGGAATGTAAATCAATAACTTTTTTTGGCGGTATTACTATGAATTATAGAAGTAGAGAAATTGAAACTTGAAAAATTGCAAATTTTTCAAAATTTTTGGTAAATTTGGTATTTCTTTATAAATAAACATGAAATTTTTCGACTTCATTTTAGAATGGCCTGCATAAGTAAAAGCGTTTAAAAGTTATCACCACATGAAGTAACACTGGTCAGATTTGCAAAAAATGGCCGGGTCCTTATGGTGAAATGGGCGGGTCCTTAACCGCTTCAGCCCCCCTAGCTTAAACACCCTTAATGACCAGGCCACTTTTTACAATTCCGCACTACACTATTTTCACCGTTTATTGCTCCGTCATGCAACTTACCACCCAAATGAATTTTACCTCCTTTTCTTCTCACTAATAGAGCTTTCATTTGGTGGTATTTCATTGTTGCTGACATTTTTACTTTTTGCCATTAATACAAATTTAACGACATTTTGCAAAAAAATGACATTTTCAATTTCTGTTGTAAAATTTTCAAAAAAAACTACATTTCTATATAAATTTTCTCTAAATTTATTGTTCTACATGTCTTTGATAAAAAAGTCCAATAAGTGTATATTTATTGGTTTGGGTAAAAGTTATAGCGTTTACAAACTATGGTGCAAAAAAGTGAATTTCGGCATTTTGAAGCAGCTCTGACTTTCTGAGCACCTGTCATGTTTCTTCAGGTGCTAGAATGTCAGGATAGTATAAATACCCCCAAATTACACCATTTTAGAAAGAAGACACCCCAAAGTATTCGCGGAGGGGCATGGTGAGTTCATGTATCATTTCATTTTTTTCACAAGTTAGCGGAAAATGACACTTTTGAGAAAAAAAAAAAAAAAAAGTTTCAATTTCTGATAACTTCTGGCAAAAAAAAAAAAAATCTCAGACGGCCTCACTATGCCCCTCAGTGAATACCTTGGGGTGTCTACTTTCCGAAATGGGGTCATTTGTGGGGTGTGTTTACTGTTCTGGCATTTTGGGCGGGGCTAAATTGTGAGCCGCCATGTAAAACCTAAAGGTACTCGTTGGAATTTGGGCCCCTTTGCGCACCCAGGCTGCTAAAAAGTGTCACACGTGGCATCGTCGTACTCAGGAGAAGTAGGGCAATGTGTTTTGGGGTGTATTTTTACATATACCCATGTTGGGTGAGAGAAATATCTCTGTAAATTGTCAACTTTGTATAAAATTTTTTTAAAAGTTGTCGTTTACAGAGATATTTTTCACACAAAGTAATGGTATATATAAAATACACCCCAAACACATTGCCTCTCTCCTGAGTGCAGCGATACCACATGTGCCACTTTTGCAGCCTGAATCGCAAAGGCCTAAACCTATTAGGATTTCACAGGGCATTTTACGCATTTGGATTCCAGACTTCTTCTCACGCTTTAGGGGCCCCTAAAATGCCAGGACAGTATAAATACCCCACATGTGACCCCATTTTGAAAGAAGACACCCCAAGGTATTCTGTGAGCGGTATGGTGAGTTCATGTAAAATTTTATTTTTGTCACAAGTTAGTGGAATATGAGACTTTGTAAAAACAAAAAAATAAAAATCAATTTCCGCTGACTTGTGCCAAAAATAAAAATTCTGTGGACTCACCATGCCCCTCACGGAATACCTTAGGTGTCTTCTTTCCAAAATAGGGTCACATGTGGAGTATTTATCTCACCTGGCATTTTAGGGGCCCTAAAGTGTGAGAATCCAAATGCATAAAAATGGCCCAGAAATCCTAAAGGTACTCATTGGTTTTAGGGCCCCTTTGCAGCAGGCTGCAAAAAGTGTCACTCATGTGGTATCGCCGTACTCAGGAGAAGTAGGGCAATGTGTTTTGGGGTGTATATTTACATATACCCATGCTGCGTGTGAGAAATATCGCTGTAAACTGACAACTTTTTACATTTTTTATTCAAAGTTGTCAATTTACAGAGATATTTCTCTCACCCAATATGGGTATATGTAAAAATACACCCCAAAACACATCGCTACTTCTCCTGAGTACGGCGATGCCACATGTGTGACTACTTTTTGCAGCCAAGATGCAAAGGGGCCCAAATTCAATGAGTACCTTTTAGGAGGAGCATTTTTACGCATTTTTCTTCTCACGCTTTAGGGCCCCTAAAATGCCAGGGCAGTATAAATACCCCACATGTGACTCCATTTTGGAAAGAAGACACCCCAAGGTATTCGCTGAGTGGCATAATGAGTCCATGAAAAATTAAACTTTTTGTCAAAAGTTAGCGGAAAGGGAGACTTTGTGAGAAAAAACAATAAAAAATCAATTTCCACTAACTTGTGCCAAAAAAAAAAATCTTCTATGAACTCGCCATGCCCCTCATGGAATACCTTGGGGTGTCTTCTTTCCAAGATTCTGAACATTTTGGGTGGACAGGAGACTTCTCCTTGGGGTAACTATTGCCCCTGCTGCACTAAACATCTACTTTGATGCCACACTGCTGGCCGGGCAGGAAAGCTTCTCCAGGGCAAATTCAGCTAGTTGCGGCCACAAATCGAGTTTGGCTGCCCAGTAGTCCAGGGGATCTTCTATGTGAGGTGGCAGGGTGTGAGCACAGAGGGCCCCCTGGGCAGACCTGCGTGAGGATGGGCGATAGTGCACATAGGCAGCGGCCAACTGACTAAATAGGATGTCTCGATAGTAGTTTCAGTTTGTCCTCCCTTGCAGCGGGTGTAAAAAAAGGCCCCCATTTTGGGGGTCATCCCTCTAGCGAATAGTGAAAATAGTGAAAATTCTGTCACTGCGCAAGCAAGTGAGCATGCATCGGGCAATTTGCGCAAGTGACTCTGAGTGATTTCCTGCCTCCATCTCCACAGCATACTGCCACGGTGTGTCTGGGTCCTCTGCCTCCTCTTCCTAATCGCCATACAGCTTCTCTGGCTGCTCCTGCCCCTCGTCTCCTGTCACCTGTGTAGAAGAAATACCCATTTCTCTATACTTTGCTTGTGCTCGAATGTCCTCCTCCTCCTCTAGTTCAGTCCCCACAGGGCTCATATGGCCTTGGCCATGAGATGTAGTCGCCATGTCTCATCTCCCCTTGCCAGACAGATTTTGCAACATCTGTTCCAGGACATGAATCAGTGGAATGACATTGTTCATCCCGTAGTTCTGGTGACTGACAAATACATTGGCCTCCTTAAAGTGCCCAAGCAAATAGCTGGTGTCATGCATGAGCTGCCACTGGCTAACATCAAAGTTACACAGGGGAGTACCTCTGTCCACCTGTATCATCAAGAAATAATTTATGGCCTTTCTCTGTTCACATAATCGGTCCACTATATGGAGGGTAAAGTTGAGCGGACACCTGGATGTTCGGGTTCAACGAGTTTGGCCGAACTTCGCAAAAAAGTTCGAGTTCGGGACGCGAACTTGACCCCGAACCCCATTGAAGTCAAAGGGGCCCCGAACTTTTGGGCACTAAAATTGCTCTAAAAATGTCATGGAAAGGGCTAGAGGGCTGCAAAAGGCAGCAAAATGTGCTTAAGAGCATGACAAGTGCTCTGCAAACAAATGTGGATAGGGAAGTAACTTAAAATAAAAAATTTAAAAATTAAAAAATAACAATTTTGAACTAGAAGGGGGATGTGGAGTAGGAGGTTGAGGAGGCGGTGACAGTGGCGGTGTAGGTGGAAGCAGGGGTGGAGGTGGAGGAGGTAGCCAACAGTTTTAAAAAAAAATTTTTTTTTATTACATTAGCCCCCAAAATATTGGGACATATAAAAAAATAAAACAAAGAATAAGTGCACTTGAGTACAAGAATAGATGGTTGAGGCCGGTATAAATGTGCATTCTGCACAAGGTACAGACAAGTCTTGTGGGATCCATGCCTGGTTCATTTTAAAAAACGTGAGCTTTTCCACTAGAGATGTCGCGAACATAAAATTTTCCGTTCGCAAACGGTGAACGCGAACTTCCGCAAATGTATTTGGGCGAATATTCGCCATATATTCGAAAATTCGCATAAAAAATTTGCATAAAATTTGCATAAAAATTCTCATAAACTGGTATTTAAAAGGTATCTTTTAAATGCCAGTTTATGCGATTTTTAATGTAAATTTTACGCAAATTTTATGCTGATTCTTTATGCGAATTTTCGCAATCAGAAAATAATGACATTATTTTCATGATTGGAAAATTTGCATATAAAAAAATCGCATAAAAACGAATATTCGCAATTGCAAATATATTTCGCGATATTCTAAATAATCGCGAATTCTCGAAGTGCCAATATTCGCAATTAAAATTCGCAATTCGAAAATTCGTGATCAACACTAGTTACGGCCACTTCACAGTGACAGACCAAACTCTGACAGACCAAACCCCCGTTTAACGCACCGCAAACAGTCCATTTGCACAACCACAAACTCCCCATTTGCACAAGGTTGGATACCAAGCTAGCCATGTCCCGTTCCTTGTCCTCACTGACGCCATTGAAGGTCTCTTCCTCGCGCAATGTACTGTGCCACCCTATATGAGTGGTGTGTTTAGTAATCAGTAGTACTATTTTTATCAGTTTAATCCCTGTTATGTCCCCTATCAGGGGACGTGTATCGAATAGATTTTAGGAACCGGGAGATGGGAAGAAAAAGCTTGGTCGTTCCTCTTACTTCCAATTTAGGCACTGCGCGTGCGCCGTGCAGTGTACTGTACAACTGTATAAGAGTGGTGTGTTACTTAGTACTATTCTTATCAGTTTAATCCCTGTTACGTCCCCTATCAGGGGATGTGTATCGAATAGATTTTAGGAACCGGGAGATGGAAAAAGAAGCTTTGTCGTTCCTCTTACTTCCAATTTGGGGCACTGCGCGTGCGCCGTGCAATGTACTGTGCAACCCTATATGAGTGGTGTGTTAACAAGTACTTTTCTTATCAGTTTAATACCTGTTACATCCCCTATCAGGGGACGTGTATCGAATAGATTTTAGACAACCGCAAAGAGTTGTCAATAGTTGACACACTCATGACATAAATTTTAATGTCAATCTTGGTGTAGTGATGACTGTGCTCGTGCGCACGTTTGGGAGATTGGAGGCGATGGCGGTTCTTCAAATCCTATGGTCGTGCTGAGGTAGTTCAGTGACAGTTAAGTGACCCAGAAAACAATGATTCTGCAGTGTGGGCCCATTGTTGGCCTAGTAGGCTTTAATGATCACCTTAATTATCCAGCCGATCGCTTTTGGTCTGTTCACAATGAAGCAACGACCTTATCATCTGGGGTGTGCCAACATTGCCAACACACTCATAGAGGTGATCGCTTCATTGTGATACGCAAGCCCTTTCACCACAACAAGGTAACAATCACGAAGGGGAATTGACACATGTATGTGCCTTTTTTCTTGGTTTGTTTTTGCAGCCACAGTGCAGCACCAGAGGCCCGAAAAATTAGGCATGTACACATGCCTGAAAAATTAGGTTTATTGTTGCAGTAGCAGCGGCCAGAAAAATTGATGTTTTCCCGGCAGAAAGTGTAATAAAACATTTGGGCCTTGAACCCTAGTTGGTGGAGGAGAAGTCACGCAAGTCATCCGGCATGCAGAGATTAAATACAGCAGCGTGGGGACCATTTTTTAAGTCAAATGCATCGTCCACTGTCAGTCCCTTCGGTATTCATGCCTCATTCATCTTAATAAAGGTGAGGTAATGTACACTTTTTTGACCTACGCGACTTCTCTTGTCAGTGATAATACCTCCTGATGCGCTGAAGGTTCTTTCTGACAGGACACTTGAAGCGGGGCAGGCCAGAAGTTCTATCGCAAATTGGGATAGCTCAGGCCACAGGTCAAGCCTGCACACCCAGTAGTCAAGGGGTTCATCTCTCCTCAGAGTGTCGATATCTGCAGTTAAGGCAAGGTAGTCTGCTACCTGTCAGTCAAGTCGTTCTCTAAGGGTGGACCCCGAAGGGCTGTGGTGATGCGTGGGACTTAAAAAGCTCCGCATGACCTCCATCAACAACAAGTTTATAAAGCGTCTTGTCCTTGCAGGCGTGGTCGTGGTAGGAGGAGGATTACTTTCACCTCTTCCCCTGTTAGATTCCCGTTATGCTGTTACATCACCCTTATACGCTGTGTAAAGCATACTTTTTAACTTGTTTTGGAAGTGTTGCATCCTTTCTGACTTTCGGGAATTTGGTAACATTCCAGACACTTTCTGCTTATACCGGGGGTCTAGTAGCGTGGCCACCCAGTACAGGTCGTTCTCCTTCAGCCTTATTATACGAGAGTCCCTCAACAGGCATGACAGCATGAAAGACCCCATTTGCACAAGGTTGGATGCCGAGCTACTCATGTCCCGTTCCTCGACCACACTGATGTCATTGAAGGTCTGTTCTTCCCCCCAGCCACGTACAACACCACGGGTCCCAGATAGGTGACAACAACGAGCACCCTGGGATGCCTGCTGTGGTTGGTCTTCCTCTTCCTCAAAGCCACATTCCTCCTCTGACTCCTCTTCCTCAGACTCCTCTTCCAGCATTGCCGCAGGTCCAGCAAGCGATGATGATAAGGCTGTTTCTGGTGGTGATGGTGACCACAACTCTTCCTCTTCCTCTTCACGCTCATCTACGGTCTGATCCAGCACTCTTCGCAGGGCACGCTCCAGGAAGAAAACAAATGGGATGAGGTCGCTGATGGTGCCTTCGGTGAGACTGACTAGGTTTGTCACCTCCTCAAAAGGACGCATGAGCCTATAGGCATTGCGCATGAGCGTCCAGTAATGTGGCAAAAAAATACCCAGCTCCGCAGAGGCTGTCCTAGCACCCCGGTCATACAAATACTCGCTGATGGCGTTTTCTTGTTGGAGCAGGCGCTCCAACATTAGGAGTGTTGAATTCCAACGTGTCAGGCTGTCGCAAATCAAGTGCCTCACTGGCATGTTGTTTCGCCGCTGAATATCGGAAAAGTGCGCCATGGCCGTGAAGGAAGGAACAGACGATTAATAGAAATTTAGGCCCCTGGCACTCAGGCGGAACAGTGGTTTGTACCCAGCAAAAATGGTAAGAATATTTTTTAAATTTCGGTCGCTGTCACCTATGCAGAGAAGGGGTTTGTACCCGGCAAATATGGTAACATGTCACCCAACAATTAAAAAGAAGAATTTTAGAAATTTAGTTCCCTCTCACCTATGCAGTGCAGGGTTAGTTGACAGCAAAAAATTGGAATATGTCAACCCCTGATCTCCCAGACGGATTAACTATATTATTGTCCCCGGCACATATGCAGCGCAGGCCGCAAAGGTAATTCCTGGCCTAAAAATATATGATTTTTTCACCACCAATGAAAAACATAGATTTAAGGAGTATATTTTGGGGTGTATGACCTCATTGTTCTCCACATCATCTTCCACTCAGTCTTCACCCCTGCCCTCTTTGTCGTTCTGCACACCGCAGAAAGCCGCAGCAGTTGGCAACTGTGTTTCGTCATTATCAGAGACGTGCTGCCGTGGTCTTCCCATGTCCTCATTCTGAAAAATAAGTGGTTGGGCATCGGTGCACTCAATCTCTTCCACTTCTGGGGCAGGGCTATGTGGATGGCCCTGTGAAACCCTGCCAGCAGAGTCATCAAAAAGCATAAGAGACTGCTGCATGACTTGGAGCTCAGACTGCTTGGCTGATTTGCCAGGGGCTGAGGTGCAAGATAGATGCCCATGGGCTGCAGGTGCCAACTCTGCGCTTTCAGCAGGGGAAGGGGTGGGAGACAACGTGAGGGAACTGGAGGCACTGTTCAAAATTTCTTTAGGTCACACAACAGTGTAACGTAGCAAGCAATTCAATACAATTAATTCACTATCACAAAAAATTTGATTTTTCCAACCAACAATGTAACAGCCGAAGTTAACGGTTTAATTGGACTATCAGAAACGCAGGGTAAGCTGCAAATGTGCAATCTACCACAAAACCAGTGTTTTTTGCAACCAACTATAAAAATGCAGTATTTAACTGGTTTATTGGAATATCAGAAATGCAGACTAGGCCGCAAATGTGCTATGTGTCACAAAATCAGTGTTTTTTGTAGACAACTATAAAAATTCAGTATTTAACTGGTTAATTGGAATATCTGAAATGCAGCGTAGAACACTAATGTGCAAATGTGCAATCTACCACAAAACCTGTGTTTATTGCAACCAACTATAAAATCGCTGTTTTTCACTAGTTAAATGGAATATCTGAAATGCAGACTAGTCCGCAAATGTGCTATGTGTCACAAAACCAGTGTTTTTTGCAACGAACTATAAAAATGCAGTATTTCACTGGTTAATTGGAATATCTGAAATGCAGCGTAGAACACAAATATGCTATCTAGCACAAAAAGTGTGCTTTTTTACAGCAGAAAGGTAACTGCAGTATTTAACAGTGTTATTGGACTGTCAGATATGCAGTGCCTGTAGTACATAGATTAAAAAATCGCTTTAGGTCACAAAATTATGTGACAGACTAATGTAATACTATATGCACTGCAGGGCGCAGGGTACTTCACCGGCCAAAAAGGGGAATTTGTCCTCCACTGAGCTACCAGAACAGAATTAAAGTAAAGTCCCTGGCACACATGCAGCTTACATACAGTTGCAAGGGCACTGCACTTGCAAAAATGGCCGCCGAAGCCCACCTAACTAACAGATGGATTAAAAGTTTTTTGGAGTGTCAATGGGCTCAGGGCTGGGTACCAAAATGTAGCATAGCACCCTCTATAATCGCTGTAGTTTGAAGATTGCAGTACACCAAGAACACCTGAATTCTTACCTAATCTCTCCCTCACAGCAGCTGCAGCCTTTCCCTACACAAGTTAGAGCAGAGTGATGTGCGGCGCTACATTACTCCAGCTTATATAGAGGCTGGGTCACATGCTTCACTTGGCCAATAATGGCCATGCCATTAGTAGGCATGGCTGTGATGGCTTTTAAGGGCAGACTAGTTAAACGCTTGTTGATTGGCTGCCCTGCAGCTTTTCAACAAGCGTCATAAAATGGCCGAACACCTACTTGGGTCCGGGTACTAAAAATCGTAAAGTTCGGTACGAACCTGAACTTTACAGTTCGGGTTTGCTCAATTTTAATGGAGGGTGGAATTCCAACGGGTGGAAATGTTGCATATCAGCCTATGTTAGGTGTAACAGAACTCCTGTTATTGCCAAGATTCATTACTTTTATTTTGTTGATTGTATCACAGGCAATGCCATTTTGTTGTTGATTGTATCACAGGAGGGGAGGGGGAGTTTGTGTACATTTGTGGGGAATGTCTCCAGACTGAAAATGAACAATGTTATGGGTTATTATGTTTGCATACTGTGGGAGGTCCTCTTGCAGGGGGACTTCCATAAAAGCTGCTACACCCTTTATCATGTTTCGGCTGGTGTTTGGGTGACTGACTGACTATTGGGGGGAATCTCAGCTACAGCCTTTCACCACTTTTGGATTAAACTGGCGAACGGAGAACTGAACGGTGCGCTATAATCATTCTGGCTCTCAGCCGTTTGGTTCAAAACCGACAAACCCCCTAGCTACCACATCAGGATTTGTTACATTGGGGGATGCCGTTCTGCCACTGCAACTAAAGGAGGGTGTGCTTTGTCGTGTACGAGTTGCTGAAGTGCATGCAAAGTTTCCTGGCCATTTTAAGGATTTCTTGCAGATGGGCGGAAGATTTCAGGAACCGCTTTGCAACCAGATTGAACACGTGCGCCATGCAAGGCGCATGGCTTATCCCTCCTTGACGCAATGCCGACAACATGCTCTTCCCGTTGTCGGTCACCATGGTTCTGATTTTGAATTGTCGAGCAGAAAGCCAGGATTCGATTTCTTGATAGAGGACACGAAGCAGTTTCCCCCCTGTGCGACTCTGTTCACCCAGGCAAACTGGGTGCAGAACAGTGTGACACCGCCGTGCCCTGCACATGTGGTATGCTGGTGGGGCACTGTGAACTGTCCCTGTAGTGGAGGCTGAGGACACAGTGGAGGATGAGGAGGCAAAGGCAGACATTGTTTCAGACATTGTACAACGGCGTGAGAACGTGGAGGCTGAAGCGGCGTCACCTGGCCAAGTTGCTGGTGTGTCTGGGCAGGAACCACATTTACCCAGTGGGCAGGGAAGGACATATATTGTCCTTGACTGTAGTCACAGCTCCATACATCGGCGCTGCCGTGCACTTTGGCCGACATCAACAGGCTCAAGGACTGGCCCACCTTCTGTTCCAAATGTGTGCAGGGCTGGTACTGCCTTTTTGGCAAAGAAATGACAGCTTGGGACTCTCCACCTCAGCTCGTGGTGCACTCGGCACAAGCCATCAGAGTGCCGAGTGCACCACATGGAAAGGGAGGGACTGCAACACTAGCAACTTGGTCCGGAGCACGTTCAGCTTCTGCGCCGTTGACTAAGTGCACGCATACTGTTGTCTCTTGACAATAGCTTCAGTGATCGATTGTTGACGGAATGATTGATGAGGAGTAAGAGGAGGAGCTGGAGCATCAGGGCCAGCAGATGATGGGAAGGACAGACAGTGCCCTTCGGCTGAGGTGTTGAACCCTTGACTGCCTGAAATCAGGTGCGTGCCACTGGGTGATGCAGCGGTTGCTGTGGCAGGCTGGACCACCACATCGCAGCCACGGTTCTCCCAGGACACTTTATGGTAATGCTGCATGTGTTGACGCAGGGTGGTGGAGCTAACTTTGGCACCCTGCACACGCTTGACCTTCTACCCACAAATTCAGCAAATGGCCATGTTCACCTTCTCCGGCAGCCTAAAAAAAATTGCCAAACCGCCCAGCATGTGTTATCAAAGCAGTCCGTGCCGGCGCCGCTACCCCTAACCACGAGCGCCGAGCTCCCTCTTTTTCACCTGCCGCCATGCTGACAAACGCGAGCAGCAGGTAGCTTAACTATGCCATCTGTGTTACATGCCAGAGTTTCCTTCCTGCTGGAGACTTGCCCTGGTGTTTGAGCTTGTGTGGGTGTGTCTTCCTTTACCTGTGAGGAAACACATACATGCCCTCTGTCTCGCCAGCCTAAGGCTGTATTGCAGCAGATATTTAAAGGCGCTTCCTACCACAGGAAGAATCCTGAGCATCCTCATGGTTTTAGCTTGTCTATATCCACGTGCTAAGGTGTCTCTCTTGTCTGCTTCGCTGTTTACCGTACCTTGCTTATTGTATTCCTGGACTATGCTTGTTTGCCACCTGCCTCTGACCTCAGACTTCGTTTATGAACTTTGCCTGTTTGCCGCCTGCCCCTGACCTTGGATCTCATTTATGGACTTTGTTTGTTTACCGCCTGCCTCTGACCTCGGACTTCTCTTTCTGACTTTGCTTGATCCCTGCCTGTCCTGACCCGAAACCTCCTGAGCACGCACATCCCCTTGGTGCCTACACCAGGTACTCTGACCCCCTGGTCAGCTCCCATTGACTCGGGGACTGCTCTGGAGTGGCACCTCGCAACTACCCTAACGGCTCAAGCCTATTCTTACCATCAGAGGCTCTAGTGAAGACCAGGTAGGTGCGCCGTCCAGAGTGCAGCCAGTCAGTAGTGCAGTGGGTACACACCCGCTTGCATAACAGTATGGCATTTTCCTCCCAACACTTTGTACTTACTGCCTGCGAACCCTTGCACCTCTACTACCCGGGCAGGTAGTCTCCTGTGAACCGGACGGTCTACCCCAGGCATGTTTGGCTCCTGACCTCCCACTGCTGCCACCCTGCAGACTCTCGGCCACACTACCACCTTGCTGGCTCAGCCGCTGCCTCACATGCAAGCTGCCACCCTCTTCTTCTGATGATGATGAAGCCCCTTTTTCACCAGGCTCCCAAGCGCGATCTGCTTCATCATCATCCACAACTGTCTGCACATCACTGATATCCCCCTCAATGGTCATCAGCTCACACGCGATTCTCATCATCACTACTTGCCCGCCTACCGGAAGATCCCACATCGAAGATCCTCTGGACTACTGGACAGCCAAACCCGATTTGTGGCCGCAACTAGCCACCTGTTGCCACTAATTTTGCCCCCCACCTCACCACCCTGTGACTGGGCCACTGTGTTGACACCTCATGCCGTTGCCACCTCACCACTCTGTGACTGGGCCACTGTGCTAACTCCTCAAGCTGTTGCAACCTCACCACTCTGTCACTTGGCCACGGTGCTCATTCCTCATGCTGTTGCCACCTCACCACTCTGTGACTGGGCCAGTGTGTTGACTCCTCATGCTGTTGCCACCCTCACCACTCTGTCACTGGACCACTGTGTTGAGTCCTCATGCTGTTGCCACTATCACCCCTCTGTCAATGGGCCACTGTGTTGACTTCTCCTGCTGTTGCCACTATCACCACTTCTATCACTGGGCTACTGTGTTGACTTCTCATTATGTTGCAACCTCATGACTCTGTAAATTGGTCACTGTGTTGACTCTTCATAATGTAGACACCTTCACCACTGTGTTGACTCCTCAAGCTTTTGCCACCTCACTACTCTGTAACCGGGCCACTGTTTTGACTCCATATCCTGTTGCCACCCTCACCACTCTATGACTGGGTCACTGTTTTGACTTCTCCTGCTGTTGCCACTATCACCACTCTTTCACCGGGCCACTGTTTTGACTCCATATGCTGTTGCCACCCTCAACTCTCTGAGACTGGGTCACTATATTGACTCTTCATAATGTAGCCACCCTCAACACTCTGTTACTAGGCCACTGTGTTGACTCCTCATGCTGTTGCCACCCTCACCACTCTGTTACTAGGCCACTGTGTTGACTCATCAAGCTTTTGCTACCTCACAGCTCTGTAACTGGGCCACTGTGTTCATTACTCATGCTTTTGCCACCTCCCCACTCTTTCACCCGGCCACTGTTTTGACTCCATATGCTGTTGCCACCCTCAACACTCTGTGACTGGGTCACTATATTAACTGTTCATAATGTAGCCACCCTCACCACTCAGTCACTTGGCCACTGTGTTGATTCCTTATGCTGTTGCTACCTCACCACTCTTTGACTGGGCCACGGTGTTGATTACTCATGCTGTTGCCACCTCACAACTCTGTGACTGGGACACTGCGTTGACACCTCATGCTGTTGCCACCTCACCACTATGTGACTGGGCCACTGTGTTGACTCCTCATGCTGTTGCCACCCTCACCACTCTGTCACTGGGCCACTGTGTTGACTTCTCATGATGTTGTCACCCTCATTACTCTGTGACTTGGTCACTGTGTTTACTCTTCATAATGTAGCCAACCTCAACACTCTGTTACTGGGCCACTGTGTTGATTCCTCAAGTTTTTACTACCTTACAACTCTGTGACTGGGCCACTGTGTTGATTACTCATGCTTTTGCCACCTCACCACTCTGTCACCGGGCCACTGTATTGACTCCATATGCTGTTGCCACCCTCACCACTCTGTGACTGGGTCACTGAATTGACTCTTTATAATTTAGCCACCCTCATCACTCTCTCACTTGGCCACTGTGTTGATTCCTTATGCTGTTGCTACCTCACCACTCTGTGACTGGGCCACTGTGTTGACTCCTCATGCTGTTGTCACCCTCACCACTCTGTCACTGGGCTAATATGTTGACTTCTCCTGCTGTTGCCACTATCACCACTGTGTCACTTGGCCACTGTGTTGACTTCTCATGATGTTGCCACCCTCATCACTCTGTGACTTGGTCACTGGGTTTACTCTTCATAAAGTAGCCACCCTCACCACTCTGTTACTAGGCTACTGTGTTGACTCCTCAAGCTTTTGCTACCTCACAACTCGGTTACCGGGCAACTGTTTTGACTCCATATGCTGTTGCCACACTCACAATTCTGTGACTGGGTCACTGTATTGACTCTTTATAATGTAGCCACCCTCAACACTCTGTGACTGGGCCACTGTGTTTACTCCTCATGCTGTTGCCACCTCACCACTCTTTGACTGGGCCACTGTGTTGACTCCTCATGCTGTTGCCACCCTCACCACTTTGTCACTGGGCCACTGTGTTGACTTCTCCTGCTGTTGCCAATATAACCACTCTATCACTGGGCCACTGTGTTGACTTCTCATGATGTTGCCACCCTCATCACTCTGTGACTTGGTCACTGTGTTTACTCTTCATAAAGTAGCCACCCTCACCACTCTGTTACTAGGCTACTGTGTTGACTCCTCAAGCTTTTGCTACCTCACAACTCTGTGACTGGGCCACTGTGTTGATTACTCATGCTTTTGCCACCTCACCACTCTGTCACCGGGCCACTGTTTTGACTCCATATGCTGTTGCCACACTCACCACTCTGTGACTGTGTAACTGTATTGACTCTTCATAATGTAGCCACCCTCACCACTCTGTCATTTGGCCACTGTGTTGATTCCTTATGCTGTTGCTACCTCACCACTCTGTGACTGGGACACTCTGTTGACACCTCATGCTGTTGCCACCTCACCACTCTGTGACTGAGCCACTGTGTTGACTCCTCATGCTGTTGCCACCCTCACCACTCTGTCACTGGGCCACTGTGTTGACTCTTCATAATGTAGCCACCCTCACCACTCTGTTACTAGGCCACTATGTTGACTCCTTAAGCTTTTGCCACCTCACCACTCTGTCACGTGCCACTGTTTTGACTCCATATGCTGTTGCCACCCTCACCACTATGTGCCCGGATCACTGTATTGACTCTTCATAATGTAGCCACCCTCACCACTCTGTCTTCGGCCACTGTTCTGACTCCTTATGCTGTTGCCACCTCACCACTCTTTAGCTGAGCCACTATGTTGGCGCCACTATGTTGACGCCACATGCTGTTGCCAGCCTCACCACTCTGTCACTGGGCCACTGTGTTGACTGCTCATTCTTTTGCCACCTCATTACTCTGACTTGGAAACTGTGTTGATTCCACATGCTGTTGCCACCTCACCACTTTGTCACTGGGTCACTGTGTTGTTTCCTCATACTTTTGCCACCTTCACCACTATGTCACTGGGCCAATGTTTTGACAAGTCATGCAACTGCCACCCTCTTCACTCTGTCACTGTGTTTACTCCTCATGCTGTTGCCACCTCACCACTCTGTAGCTGTGCCACTATGTTGGCGCCACTATGTTGACGCCACATGCTGTTGCAACCCTCACCACTCTGTTACTGGGTCACTGTGTTGTTTCCTCATACTGTTGCCACCTTCACCACTCTGTCACTGGGCCAATGTGTTGACAGGTCATACAACTGCCACCTTTTTCACTCTGTGACTGGGCCACTGTTTTGATTCCTCATGCTACTACCACCCTCATCACTCTGTCACTGGTCCTCTGTGTTGAGTCCTCATGATGTTGACACCCTCACTTCTATGTCACTGTGCCACTGTGTTAACTCCACATCCTTTTTCCACCCTCACCACTCTGTCACTGGGCCACTATGTTGACTCCTCATGATGTTGCCACCCTCACCACTTTGTGACTGGGCCACTGTATTGACTCCTTATGCTCTTACAACCCTCCCTACTCTGTGACTGGGCCACTGTGTTGACTCCTCATGCTGTTGCCACCCTCACCACTCTGTGACTGGGCCACTGTGTTGACTCGTAACGCTGTTGACACCTCGCCACCCTGTGACTGGGCCACCGTGTTGATTCCTCATGCTGTTGCCACCTCACCACTCTGTAAGTAGTCCACTTTGTTGACGCCACATGCTGTTACCACTATCACCACTCTTTCACTGGGCCACTGTGTTGACTCCTCATGCTGTTGCCACCCTCAACACTCTGTGAAATGGGTCACTGAGTTGACTCTTCATAATGTAGCCACCCTCACCACTCTGTCACTGGGAAACTGTGTTGACTGCTCATGTTTTTTCCACCTCACCAATCTGTGACTGGGCCTTTGTTTTGACTGCTCATGCTGTTACCACCTCACAACTCTGTGACTGGATAAACGTTTTGATTCCACATGCTGTTGTCACCTTACCACTTTGTTACTGGGCCACTGTGTTGACTCCTCATGCTGTTGCCACCCTCAACACTCTGTGAAATGGGTCACTGACTTGACTCTTCATAATGTAGCCACCCTCACCACTCTGTCACTGGGAAATTGTGTTGACTGCTCGTGCTTTTGCCACCTCACCAATCTGTGACTGGGCCTTTGTGTTGACTGCTCATGCTGTTGCCACCTCACCACTCTGTGACTGGGAAACTGTGTTGATTCCACATGCTGTTGCCAACTCAACACTTCGTTACTGGGCCACTGTGTTGTTTCCTCATGCTGTTGCCACCTTCACCACTCTGTCACTGGGCCAATGTGTTGACTGCTCATGCAGCTGCCACATTCTTCACTCTTCACTCTTTCACTGGGCCATTGTGTTGACTCCTCATGCTGTTACCACCTCACCACTCTGTGACTGGGAAAACGTGTTGATTCCACATGCTGTTGCCACCTCACCACTTTGTTACTGGGCCACTGTGTTGCTTCCTCATGCTGTTGCCACCTCACCACTTTGTTACTGGGCCACTGTGTTGTTTCCTCATGCTGTTGCCACACTGAGTAATCTGTCACTGGGCCACTGTATTGACTCCTCATGCTGTTGCTATCCTCATTATTCGGTAACTGGGACTCATTTTTGACTCCTCATGATGTTGCCACCCTCGCCACTCTGTGACTTGGCCACTGTTTTGACTTCTCATGCTGCTACCTCCCTCATCACTCTTTCTCTGTGCCTCTGTGTTGACTCCCCATGCTGTTGCCGCCCTCATCACTCTGTGACTGGGCCACTTTGTTGACTTCTCATGCTGTTGCCACCCTCATTACTCTGTGACTGGGCCACTGTGTTGACTCCTCATGCTGTTGCTACCCACATCACTTTGTCACTGGGCTACTGTGTTGACTCCTCATGCTGTTACCACCTTCATCACTCTGTCACTGGGCCACTGTTTTGACTCCTCATGATCTTACCACCCTCATTACTCTGTGACTGGGCCACTCTGTTGACTCCTCATGCTGTTACCATCCTCATCACTCTTTTACTGGGCCACTGTGTTGACTCTTTATGCTTGTGCCACCTCACCACTCTGTGACTGGGCCACTGTGTTGACTGTTCATGCTGCTGCCACCCTTACCACTCTTTTACTGGGCCACTGTGTTGACTGTTCATGCTGTTACCACCTCACCACTCTGTCAGTTGTCCACTGTGTTGACTCCTCATGCTTTTTCAACCCTCACCACTCTATGATGGGCCACTATTGTTCTTTTTTGCCTTTGTTGACATCACCATTTATTCTATCCTTCTTTTTATCTGTCAAAAGGATGGAAAAATGAGAAACACAACAGATCCTGTCTTTGGAGCAGCCGTAAGGCCTGTGTGATATGATTCTTTTTTGCATCAGGATTTGTTCACTATTTTGAAACCAAAACCAGGAGTGTATACAAATCACAGAAGATAATGCCATCTTTCCAATCACGTGTCATTTCTGTTTTGGATTGATTCCTGTGTTTTTGTTTTTTTGCTATTAGCAACACTAATAGATTACTGACCAAATGCTAACCACGTGAAGGCGGTTGCTCTAAAGACAGGATCCATTTTTGGGGAGTCACAGAATATAATGCACTATAATAATAGATGCAAACATAACATATGGGCTAAGCCCTCATTGTAGTGAAAAAATCTGAGGCACTTAGCCAATATATTTTGATCAAAACACATCTGTGCCCACCTACCCAGTGCCAGGGTGGTCTCAGTTCAAGCAGGTACTACGCTAACCTATCCATGCTGTTGCGCATTTATATTCAGGAGCATAGTCCCTGCACATATAGTGTGTTGTCCGTTATTACCTCTATGTGCATCAGCAGCCGGTGAGAGGAGGGACACACACACCTATATGTACCACCTTAATCAAGGTTGCCTATTAGATAGGTGGGGCAAAAGTGCACTTGGATGCTACTTCCAGGAAAGGAGCGCATTCACACATGAAGGCGCCACTCCTTCAAGACAAGTTAAACAAATCACGGAAAATAGATATAGAACATCTTGCACGATATGATAGTAATTGTTGCAGATGTTCATGGCTACATTTATAAAGTCACAGAATATAATGCACTATAATAATAGATGCAAACATAACATATGGACTAAGCCCTCACTCTAATGATAAAATCTACGACACTTGGCCAACATATTTTCATCAAAACACATCTGTGCCAACCTACCTGGCGCTAACAATGACCTCTAAGTTCACACTCGAGTTGTTTGGTCAGTTTTGGCCCCGTAACTTACCAAATAAGTGAAGCGTGAACTGATTCTAAGAGTGACGCCAGTCATCTGCGTGTGATAATGACTCATACTGACAGCATTATTTCACTATAACAGCAGACTCCCTATGTTCGTTTCTGCAATGCACAGTGTTCTACAGCAATATACAGGCTCTCAGCAGACAGAAAATAGCTGTTTTTTTACCCCATTCATCTCAAATAAATTTGCATCAAATTTAATTTTTGGGGAAATTCAGTGAACCATTCGAATCAAATTTTTGAGAAATTTTCTCTTCTCTATGGAACTTAGCACTCCTACTTACCCACCCACCTGCATGGTGCTTTTAATCAGTACTATCACAACATCATAGTGGAGTTGGACACTCCGTGTTAGCATAGGTCCCCGTCTGATTAGAAGCCACCTTGCCACTTGGTAGACGGGCCCGACATATGTTTGATCAACTATATGCGCTAAGAGCCTCTACCCCATGTTATAGTAAGTATGGCAGTCATGTATTTGACCCTGTTCACACATTTACCTGTTCACCCATTCTTAGTGCATTCAGCAGTGTGCTGCTATTTCTCTAGTTTGCTGTATAGTTGCCCATGTAGCTTGCACTTGCATTTAAATTACCTCTAGGAGGTGCTGTTTCATTTTTTGGTGTAATATATATATATATATATATAATCCTTGTACCAAACCTTTGTGTCTGGTAAACAGAAGAGTGGAAAACAAAAGACCCATGCCAGAATGTCAAATTGTGGGTGGCTGTAATAGTGCAAACAGAAGTAGCAGCACAAGCCATCATGCCAGTCGTAGAAGCAGCTGGGCCCAGTTCTCCTTGGCATCTGATTAGGGACCAGCTTATTATTGATGACAAAGAGGATGTGACTCTGGACTGGATGGGTCACTCCTCTTCTTAGTCGCAGCAGGATGAAGTGGAGGTTACTTCTGAGTCTGACACTGTGTCTTGTTGCCAAGGGTAGCATTCCTCCTGCTCCTTTTTGCAGCCCCAAAATAAGACTTTCAATTGCATTCTCTCTGTCTTCACTTCCCTATCCTAGTGGGGTTCTTTTTTTCTAAGAAGGGGTCAATGAAACCCCATGTGCTATGGAAGATACTTGAAATAGTCTCCCTATTGATTAATTGTGTGAGAAGAGTCAGCATTTGGACTGCCATGAGGAGAAGGTTAAGGTGAAAGTGGGGTACTGCAAACATAGTTTAGAAAATTCCCGTATTCGTAATCTCCAGTCATTATTTTCTTGATTGCGAAAAATTCGCACATAAAAATTCACATATAAAAATTTGCATAAAAATTCGCATAAACTAGTATTTAAAAGAAAACGAATATTCACAATTGCGAATATATTTTGCGATATCCTAAATATTCGCAAATTCTCGAAGTGCTGATATTTACGATTAAAATTCGCAATTCGAAAATTCGTGATCAACACTAGTTATGTCATGAAGAGTCTGACTTACATTCAACATTCAGCGTCCTCTCCTCCACTGTGGTGACTCCTGATTTGAAGGTCACTTCTACAGAATAATGTGAGATCTGTTGTGTGACTTCCTTGGGGTGAATGTGATATTGGAATGGAAGGTTCTGCTGCCATCTCCATAGGTGACATCATACTTCTCCTGTCTTATACCAGTCATGGGTCCGTTCCCATGTAATCTGTGGTGTTATATTCCGGCATCTACCAGGACTTGTACAGGTCCAAGTCACCTCCTCCCCATCCACCAGCCTCGTAGAGGAGACGGTAGGTTTGTCTGTGAGATCTAGAAGAATAGAAAGTTATATAGAAATGAGAAGAATGGAATTGGATGAACTAACTAAACCCCATTAATGTTGGTTGCACCCATTCTAACTTGTCTAACTTGACATGTTAAGAAAATATGAGGCTTTTGAGCTCCTGCTGCAGTTTTAGGCTACATGCACACGACAGTATTTTTTTGCGGCTTCCGTTCCGTTTTTTTTGCGGATCCCATTCATTTCTATGGATCCGTTAAAAAAACGGATGTCACTTCCGTTGCCTGTCCGCGTCCGCATTCCGCATTTCACGTCCGCAAAAAAAATATGGCATGTCCTATTCTTGTCCGCAAAACACGGTTTGCGGACCCATAGAAGTCAATGGGTCCGCAAAAAAAACGGAAGCCACACTGAAGCCTTCCGTTTTCCATCCGCATCCGTTTTTTTTGCGGATGGTTGCTTGCAAACCAGGGCACTTGTGCAGGTACTTTAAGAAACTGTTTCAAGCCTTCCGTTTTTTTTGCGGATCCGCAAAAAAAAACGGAAGACACACGGAAACACAACCTACAAAATTTGCGGACACAAGGAAAGGATGTGGATGTGAAAAAAAACGGAAGACGGATCCGCAAATTGTGGTCAGCAAAAAAATACTGTCGTGTGCATGTAGCCTTACACTCATTGACAAAAATAAAATGGGGAACTAAAAAGGAGTCATTGGAACTCAAGAAACATTCTATGTTTGAATGTAATGATGATATGTGTAAGTGATTACAATATTACACATGCACCAATGCCAAAGAAAGGCCTAACCCTATCTTAACCCAGGTATAAAGTAAATATTAAAACTTTGCTTTTAATAGTAAATAGATATAAAATGGCTGTTGGCCATACAAACAGTTAAAATACTCTGATGACGGGGCGTGGCTAATCAGCCGAGGCTAATGGCCGCTTGATTCATGAGCTCCTGCACCCCAGCGACTAAATAGCCTGCACAGCCCTTCTTGCAACCTGCATATAGGGAACTAAAAAAAACATGGCTGCACAACATTTTACATGTAAACAATCGAACTTCTAAACTAAAATGGTATTATACCTACTATAAATGAAAAAATAGAAGCTCCTTGCACACTGAATATTGTAGGCTTAGGTAAGTCCAAGACAGGCAGTTCTGTTAGTGGTAGGTACCCATCTGCGGATGCCACCTTGACGCCTGGTAGATGGGCCCGACACACGTGTGATCAAAAATGTGTGCAAAGAGCTTCTATTTTTTCATTTATAGTAGGCATAATACCACTTTAATTTATAATGATCCCCATTTCTCAGTTCTATTGTTTGCATGTGAAATATTGTGCAGCCATGCTTTTATTAGTTCCCCGATCTTGTAACAGCATTCCCCAGCTGAGATCAGGGAACCTGTTACATTGCACTAATAGCCCAAAGCCTGAAACATACAAAAAAATATAGAAAAGTGCACCCCCTTTCCCCAAAATCAAAATACTTAATCAATAAAAAATAGACATAATGGGCATCACCATGTGCAAAACGCCCATACTATTACAATATAACAATATTAATCCCATATGGTGAATGGCATAACAGAAAAATATTTGCCATTTTTTGTAACGTAAACTCCGCATAAAAATTTATAAAAAGTAATTCAAACGTCATACACATTGAAAAGTAGAGATCGCCCTGCAAAAAATGAGACCCCACACAGCTCCGTACACATCAATACCGAAAAGCTATAGGAGTCAGAATATGATGATGAAAAAATAAAGTTTTTTCAAGGTTTTTAAAAAAAAATTTCAGTATTAAAACACAAGAAAAACTATAATTGTACTGACCTGAAGAATAATCAATCAATTTTACAGCATAGTCAAAGATATGGTTGATTTTCATTTTTTTCCCACTTCCACCCCTTTCAGAATTTTCCCATTTCATAGTAACATAGTAACATAGTATATAAGGCCGAAAAAAGACATTTGTCCATTTCCCACTACATTGTATGCAACCGTAAATAGTGCCATTAGAGAGTACAACCTGTCCTGCAAATATTGAGCCGTATGTGAACAGAAAAATAAAAAAAGTTATGATTGGGAAGGCGGGGAATAAAGAACAAAAATGCAAAAACGGTTAATCAGCCAGTTCTCTAAGGGTTAAAGATAGGTTTACTATTATTTCATTCATTTATGTAGTGATGGCATATCCTTCAGTACAGGATGGAGATTGTCACCACTCGCATCAGTCCCTGTCCTCAACCTATTTTTAGAATTCAGGGGAGAAAAATGAAATACCCAGAGTGATAGGGAGAGTATATTGGGTAAACTCCGTCAAGATGTTTCCTTTTCTTGGATTTGATCCCAGAGCTGCAAGACAACACTGCTAACCACTGAGCCACCAGGCTGCCACAGTGTCCAAATGCACAGGAAAAATGACTCCAATTTTGCTGGTTTTCCAAATTTCTGCAAAAGTGGTCAATTTCTAAAGGTGATTTAGGAATCAGTAGTAGCATTCCTGCAATAGTCCTGGTGGTCCACAGCTGTCACAGTTGTATGGTGGGCTAAGGTGATGAAGGGTTTGAATTTAATATACATTATCAATGGTGCTCTAAGGTGATTGGTCATTGCTAGACCTGGATATCTAGATAGGATACGTGTTATATCAGTAATGGTGGTGAACAGGTTTAGGGCAGAGGTCTAGGGTGAAATGCGTTACTCATTAGTCTAAATTTGCCTGTCTTAAAAAAAAAAAAAACTCAATAATTGCCCATCAACCGAAGATTATGAACCCAAACGTCTTTTATTTTAGGGTAACCAGTAGTGCTAGTAAAGTCTTAGAGTTACAAACAAGCTTTCCATAGAAGGTAGTATAACACATTATTATGATCACAGAGGTCTTACTGCCAGGACCTCCACAATCCTCAAAATTAAGGGGACATGGTGTTAATTAAAGGGGTCATTTACGATTAGAAATACACCTGTATTTAGGCGTATTTCCGGTCCCTATCACGGTGCAACGGTTATTTGAGCCTCAGTCTGCAACTTTTCCTCACTCACGCCAGGTCTAAAGAAAGGGGGAGTGGTGTCATTTTCTACTCCTGTTTTAGGCAAGGAAGCTGGCTTACATTTAGACCGGTGCTAGATATTCCAAAGTTATATACAGGCCGGCGCCTCTACATAACCTCATTGGATCCACGGCCAGCGCAGTGGCTTATCAAGACCGGTGTGTAAAACGCGCTCTTAATAAATGACCGTCTAAGTGCTTTGACCTCTTTTAGTTTTGCCTGCACAGTGGAACTTCTCACCAGACTGTCCAATGTCCTGCGATATGGCCATATTCAGACTCTCCCCCAACATCCAAAACTTCAAAGGTAACCTGAAAACCCATCTCTCCAGGGAAGCCGACCACCTATCATGAGCATGCTGCCTCCCACAGCCAGATAAGCAGCCTTTACCCTCTTCTACTGTGTTCTCTGCCTTCTCTTGTAGATTGTAAGCTCTTGCAGGCTTTTGTGTATGTGAAACCTC
Organism: Bufotes viridis; assembly: GCA_033119425.1. Taxonomy (NCBI): domain Eukaryota; kingdom Metazoa; phylum Chordata; class Amphibia; order Anura; family Bufonidae; genus Bufotes; species Bufotes viridis. The sequence goes on from CM065590.1 coordinate 592,051,409, forward strand.
CTCTTGATGTACAGCACCATGGAATCACACTGGAGCGGCAGGAGAAATGCTGAAGGGGAGCCGGGTTCATCTGCTCAGGATCAGTGATAGTCCAAGCGATTAGATCCTTACTAGTGATGAGCGAGCACCAAAGTATTCGGATGTTCGGTCCAAACACGGCCGAGCACCCAAGTATAATGGAAGTCAATGGGAGACAACCAGGCACCCCCTGCTCGGATGAGGGGAGGGTACCTGGTCCATTGGAAAAGGTCAGAAAGTGACAGAAACACCACCGAAATGGATGAAACAGCATGGGGACCATGTCTGGGTGCATCTTGGACTCCAATGTCGCAGCTGGGAACCATATTGTCCCAGTTGTCCACCACTTTTATATAGCGACAAAATCACTCCCAAAATCCCGCCCCCTCAAAAAAAAAAAAAAAATTAGAGTTAAAATTGTTAGGAAACATTCTTTCCTGGATATTCAATTGTATATACAGTGCAAATGCTGCCAAAAATTACAAGGAAGAAGCACTCCGATACAGACTGTATATCACATAAAGGAGGGCCTCATTCACATAGTGCTTAGGCTTTATGAGTGCAGCAGTGTACCAAAACAATTGTAGCACCAAGTGAAAGGGCTGCCAAAAATTACAAGGAACAGGCACTCCAATACACCCTTCATTACACATAAAGGAGGGCATCATACAGACCCTTGAAAAATTATCATTGATGGCCTGCTGGTGACCCTCAAAAACATTTGGAGCAAGGGCGTGCTGGTTACCGTCTAAAACATTATAGTTGAGGGCCTGAAGGTGAGCGAACCCCATAAATCATTGCAGTGATGGCCTACAGGTGAGCAGATGGTATAAAGCATTGGAGGTGAGGGCCTGAAGCCGAGCGAACCCTATCAATCATTGCAGTGATGGCCTACAGGTGAGCAGACCGTATAAAACATTAGAGGTGAGGGCCTGAAGCCGAGCGAACCCTACAAAAGATTGTAGTGAGGGCATAAATATTCTGTATGGAAGAGGAGTCGGAGGAGGAGGCGGATGAGAAAACAAGATTCAAACATATACACTTTTTTTGCAGGGAAAAGGGTGCACTGAATCTTGAGGATTAAACACATTATAAAGCATACATTTAAATTGCGTTTTTGTTCCTCATTAGCTCAGCTTTCCTCTGGTGGAGTTGAGAAGTCAGGGGTTATCTAGGCCTTGGTCATTTTTATCTGAGTCAACCTGTCAGCATTGCCAGTGGACAAGCGGATACGCTTATCTGTTGTAATGCCACCAGCAGCACTAAATACCCGCTCAGACATTACACTGGGGGCAGGTCAGGCCACCACCTCCAAGGCGTAGAGCGCAATCTCGTGCCACGTGTCCAGCTTGGACACCCAGTAGTTGTAAGGCACTGAGAGATCATTTAGGACCCTGACACGGTCTGCAATGTATTCCTTCACCATCTTCCAAAACTTTTCCCTCCTTGTAACACTAGGCCGCGCTTCAGGGTGAGGTTGCTGGCGGAGAAATACAATATTTCACCACCACACTAGGCCACACATAATGTAATTTTTATAGTACACACTGTATTTGCTTTCTTTAATGTACAGGAGGCAGAGAAATAAAAATTTTCACCACCACACTAGGCCACAGATGATGTAATTTTTATAGTAAACACTGTATTTGCTGTCTGTAATTTACAGGAGACTGAGAAATACATTTTTTCACCACCACACTACACCACGGGTAATGGAATTTTTACAGTAAACACTGTATTTGCTTTCTATAATGTACAGGAGACAGAGAAATTAAACTTTTTACCACCACACTAGGCCACACATAATGTAATTTTTATAGTACACACTGTATTTGCTTTCTTTAATGTACAGGAGACAGAGAAATACATTTTTTCATCACCACACTAGGCCACACATAATGTCATTTTTACAGTAAACACTGTATTTGCTTTCTGTAATGTACAGGAGACAGAAATACAATTTTTCGGCACCCCACTAGCCCATTGATAATGTATTTTTTACAGTGCACACTGTATCGGCTTGCTGTAATGAACAGGAGACAGAGAAATACAATTTTTTGCCACTACACTAGGCCAGAGATAATGTAATTTTGACAACACACACTTTATTCGGATGTAGTTCTATATTGGATACAAATTTGTCCCAAATAAAATGTATTCTCTGCTGGAATACTGTATATACAGTTGCGGCCTAAACGCACACACAGATGTGTCCAAAACTTGTTAACTATGGCAAAATATAAATCACTCTCTGCTGGAGTAATTAATAAAACGGTTGCGGATTGAACGCACACACAGATGTAGCACAAGTTAGGTTAATTTCCCCGGAACAAATAATTTCTCTGATGGTGCAGTGTATATCTCGGTAGCAGGAACGCTGTAGCGAATAAGCCCCTTTTAATAATGTCTGCCCAACACACTGCTTTATGATGGTGCAGTGTATATCTCAGTACCAAGGAGCACTGTAGTGAATAAGCCCCTTTTAATAATGTCTGCCCAACACACTGCCTAATGATCGCGTTTTGTAGATGTCACTAATCGGAAATCTTCCTGTCTTATCAAAGTTATTAAAGCGATTTTCAAGTCCTGCACTATCTGTCCCTTCCTGGTGACGCCTGTCCCTGAGAGTGCTTAATTAACCCTCTTCTTAAAAAAAAAAAAAAAAAAAAAACAGGAACTGCACTGCTGTTAAACACACACTGTAGTCCTTAATAGGACTGTTAGGTCTTTCAATAAGGTTTTTGGAGTGAAATCAGTAAGTTTAGAGCAAAACGCTTTCTATCCCTGCCTACTGTCTGCTCTCCCTGACGCTGAATGAGCCGAGCGCCGGACCTCAATCAGTTTAAGGCTTACAGTTAACATGGCTATGGTCTTACACTGAGGGGAATTACTTACCTGGACCTTGATTGGCTGCTCAGAAGGCGCCAAACATGAGGGGAGGAGACTCGAGCAATGCGACGAACACACATGATGCTCGGCCGAGTAAAGCCGAGTGCTGAACATAGCGATGCTTGAGCCGAACCAATACTCGGCCGAGCATGCTCGCTCATCTCTAATCCTCACTAATCAGGATGAAATCACTTATCTTGGCAAAATTCTATAACATAAGAAGATCCTATATCCCAAAGTATGGGAGGAGAGCTGCACGTGTGCCAAACTATCACCATGGGATAGGGAAAACCTATTCAGATATGGGGCACATAAAAAAAACTCTCCTCCACCATCCTGACAAAATGACAGCATGTGATATTCTCTTACAGTGTCTTGCAAAAGTATTCACCCCTCCTTGACTTTTTTTGTGTTTTTGGTTCCTCACAACCTGGAATTCACATGAAATACTTGAGGATTTGCATCATTTAATTTACAGAACATGCCCACAACTTTGAAGATGTTTTTTTTGTTTGTTTTTTTTTATAGTGGAGCAAAAAACAAATAGGACAAAATATCAGAAAAAGTCAATGTGCATAACTATTCACCCCCTAAAGTCAGTATTTTGTAGAGCCACCTTTTTGCGGCAATTACATCCAACCAATCTCCAAGTCGCAAACTCACAATGTGCCTTTTTGTTTTTAGCTGACAGTAATGGCTTCTTCTGGCCACTCTGCCATAAAGCCCAACTCTATGGAGCGTCTGGCTTATTGTCGTCCTCTGTACAGATCCTCCAGTCTCTGCTGTGGAACTCTGCAGCTCCTCCAGGGTTACCTTAGGTCTCTGTGCTGCCTCTCTGATTAATGTCCTCCTTGCCCGGTCCGTGAGTTTTGGTGGGCGGTCGTCTCTTGGCAGGTTTGCTGTTGTGCCATGTTCTTTCCATTTGGTTATGATAGATTTGATGGTGCTCCTGGGGATCATCAAAGATTTGGATATTTTTTTATAACCTAACCCTGACTTGTACTTCTCAACAACATTGTCCTGTACTTGTTTGGAGAGCTCCTTGGTCTTCATAGCAGTGTTTGGTTAGTGATGCCTCTTGCTTAGGTGTTGCAGCCTCTGGGGCCTTTCAAAAAGTTGTGCATATGTAATGACAGATCTTGTGAAATTTTGCACAAAGGTGACATCATTTCACTAATTATGTGACTTCTAAAGGTAATTGGTTACACCAAAGCTTTTTATAGGCTTCCTAACAAAGGGGGTGAATACATATGGACATGCCAATGCAGTGTCCCACTCGTGATTGTGGGCACAGCAAACTGGTTTTACTATGTTTTATTGCCATATATTATGTCTAATTGTCATACTTCATCTCATGCCATATTCTCCCATGTCACTATGTGATTCTATGTAAGATCCTTTCATTTAGGCCAGTTAGATTGCACTACACTAGTCTTACCACTAGATGGGGGCAGTGTGACAGTGTATAAATAGCTTAGCCCGGGCCTAGTTAGAAGAAGTTCTTTCCAGAAGTTTAGTCAGTGTGCAGTCATGTAGCTGTCTGCTAGAGGGAGGCCTCCTGCCTCTCTGCTCTCTCCCTGATGGCTCCTCAGTCCAGGGTTAAAGCCTATAAGATTCAGCCTCGAGGTGAAAAATTTACTTCTACAGTATAGCTTGCCCCTCGGGGGTGACCAGTGACAAAGCTGCAAACAGCAAGTTTCCAGTGAAAATCCTGAGGACAGCCAGGCCGACTGTCAGAAAAGCACTGGGAGTAGAGGTTCAAGGATTCTGAAAGCCACCTTTAATCAAGATTAGAATAAGGTGAGAGTTAATACCAGCCGAAGACTTTTTATACTTTAAAGGGCTTCTGTCGCCCCTGACAGCTGGCCCTGTCTGCAGCCGAAATCCCGCGCCTGCGCCGTATCGGTCTACAGTCGGCGCAGGCACTCTGAGAGAAGAAGCAGCCAAGTGAGCGTCCTTCTCTCAGAGCGCCTGCGCTGACTGAAGACCGTTATGGCGCAGGTGCGGGATTTCGGCTGCAGACAGGGCCAGCGGGAGGAGGAGAGCGAGCTGGCCCTGTCTATCAAGAGCAGAGGGGGTGTTCCCAGAGCATGAGAATGCGGCGGCTACCAGCAAGTATCCGCCCAACTTGCTGGTAGCGAAGACAATTTGCAGATTATAAAAGTACGATTTTTAGAAGATAGAAAACTCAAATAAAGGTATAAAACATATGTTTGAACTCAGCTGACATTAGCAAGTAGCTAATGTCAGCTACTGAAAATTGCATGAGTGGGGGTGACAGAAGCCCTTTAAAGCCTAGTCTGAAGCAGTAGCTTTCATATATATAAAAGACAAAGAGCCTGTTTTTCCCCAAGGACTTACATTTTCCCTAACTCTGTATGCATGAGAGACTGTATTTCATATCTGGATGTAATAGAGACTGTTTTACACTTGGATTTAACTATTACCAGGAGTAACGTTCAGTAAAAGTCATAAGTTGGATTTCACTGCTGTCTCAGTTTCCAATTCCTCAATTGCTACTACTATAAATGGTTGTACCACCACAAAAGGTACTGCTTTCACGACAATAAAGGACCTTGCCATAGGCACATTAACAAAATAATAGCTAATCTCAGGGAGACCAGCTACAGAAAACACCGCGGAGCCCCATTTAAGAGTCTCAACACGGCAATCCGAAGTGCAAAGCTCCCTGGGAAACAGTAATATGCAAAATAAATGTGGAGCCCCAGTTATGAGTCTACAACACAATGAAAGCCAGATATCCCTCAAAGGAAGGAAAACCAAGCAAAGGGATGTCTCCATTACAGAGATCACCAAATCCACCATATTAAGTGGCCCCTATGTCAAGATCCTGGTTTTTTACAAGCTTTAAGGATGTGATGGGGAAAACCTAAGCTAGGTATCCATCCACAGACAGCTGTTTTGGGGTGTTGCCCCTCATCAGTGCGGAGTAGGATTCTGGCTAACCAGGAGCAATGCCTCGGAGACTACTCAAACACAACAATAGCTGATCTTAGGGAGACCAGCTACAAAAACGCCACGGAGCCTCATTTAATGTATTAATGTATTAGAGACTTGGATTTATACTTGGATGTAACTATTACCAGGAGGAACGTTTAGTAAAAGTCATAAGTTGGATTTCACTGCTGTCTCAGTTTCCAATTCCTCAATTGCTACTACTATAAATGGTTGTACCACCACAAAAGGTACTGGCGTCACGACAATAAGGGACCTTGCCATAGGCACATTTATACAGATCACCAAGGGCACCTCAAACCACCATCTGGCCTGTGTCCCTTATCAGAGCGTGCCCCAGAGAATTGTTGTGCCGTTCTCCTCATCACTTATGCAGGCCTGCCCAGGGACGACATAACCGTGAGTAACCAGAACTGTGTTTACCTCGGCCTACCTAATGCTCACACCGTGACCTACATATAATTCCCCTGTCGGTCTGGCACACTGCATAATAAATCTTGGCGCCACGAACAGGATCCGAAAACCGCTGCGCCTTATTTGAACAGGATTCTTCCCTTTGTGTCTTTAATGAACTGTGTGAACAGGATTTCCAAACCCCTGCACATTATCTGAACTTATTACAGTGCCAAGACTGTGTACCATTTTATTTGGCCAAAGAACTGTTTGAAATACTTAAAAAGTGTCTGCATGTATTGCGCTCTACTTCTACTACAAAATCGCATCTTTAAAACTGCAAAATTGTGGATTTTTCAAAAGTTAATAGCGCTGCTTGATTTTTTTGAATGGACTGTTTTGCCGCCTGAAGGACTTGTAATTATTTGCTGCGCCATCACTGAGCAGCTTGGCGGGAAAATATTGGCGGCACCGTGTTGAAAAGCTATTTCTGCTGTGCCACAACCTCATTTGCATGGATTACAATATGTGCACCACCTCCCCTATACTGGAGTACCTAGGGGGCGTGCAAGAAGCAAGGCGAAGCCTACCCAAACAATGGGAAGGTCTGCTGTCTGATGCCCTGTCTCCTGACATGCTGAACGAGAAAGAAACAGCAATGGCGACTGGAGTGCAGAGCGGAGACTCTTCTGCTAACTTGGCTTCATCTGCGAACCAGACAACTACTGAGTTAAAAGAACTACCGCCCGTGACAGGACGCGAGACGGGTGAGCCACTTGCCTACTCTCCGAGACCGGAGAGGCCATCCTATCCCTGCCTAAAGTAGTGTGAAGGTTTTCATAGGCCTAATCCTCTATGGCCTGCCCTGATGGAAGAGATACGCGCCGCTGCTGTGCGAAAAACGACACAAACCAAAATCTATTTTGAAGAGGTCGCTAAAACGATACACGAAAATACACGAGATTGCCAACCCCGCCTGGAATGGAGGTCGGGCATCGTCATTACCTTTGACAAGGACAGTGGTTTTGGCCTCATAAAAGATCTCACCACTGGCAACGACCTATACGTCAACAGGAGGTCCGTGAAGCGGAGCTATCTAACATTGTAACATAGTATATAAGACTGAAAAAACACATTTGTCCATCCAGTTCGGCCTTTTTCCTACAAGTTGATCCAGAGGAAGGCAAAAAAACCTGTGAGGCAGAAGCCAATTTTCCCCACTCAAGGGGAAAAAAATTCCTTCCCGACTCCAATCAGGCAATCAGAATAACTCCCTGGATCAACGACCCTCTCTAGTAGCTGTAGCCTGTAATATTATTACGCTCCAGAAATACATCCAGGCCCCTCCTGAATTCCTTTATTGTACTCACCATCACCACCTCCTCAGGCAGAGAGTTCCATAGTCTCACTGCTCTTACCGTAAAAAATCCTTTTCTATGTTTGTGTAGAAACCTTCTTTCCTCCAGACGCAGAGGATGTCCCCTCGTCACAGTCCTGGGGATAAATAGATGATGGGAGAGATCTCTGTACTGACCCCTGATATATTTATACATAGTTATTAGATCTCCCCTCAGTCGTCTTTTTTCTAAAGTTAATAACCCTAATTTTGATACCCTTTTAGGGTACTGTAGATCCCTCATTCCAGTTATTACTTTAGTTGCCCTCCTCTGAACCCTCTCCAGCTCTGCTATGTCTGCCTTGTTCACAGGAGCCCAGAACTGTACACAGTACTCCATGTGTGGTCAGACTAGAGATTTGAAAAGTGGTAGGACTATCTTCTCATCACCGGCATCTATGCCCCTTTGATGCAACCCATTATCTTATTGGCCTTGGCAGTAGCTGCCTGACACTGGTTTTTACAGCTTAGTTTGCTACCGAGTGATTTACCATTTAGTATGTACGGGTGACTTGTATTATTCCTTCCCATGTGCATAACTTTACATTTGTCATTGTTAAACCTCATCTGCCATTTCTCTGCCCAAGCCTCCAATCTATCTGCGGGGTATTTGCATAACCTCTGGGAAGGAGAGCGGGTAAAATCCACCCCCGCCGAGGGCCTGAGAGGTCCCTATGCTACCACGGTGTCTTGCCCGAGTCCTACGCCAGAGAGCTGGGAGGATCCAGATGACATTATTCTTCCAGAAACCAAGCCAGAGATCCAGCTTGAGCCTGCCCGAACCACCTACCAAGAGAAAGCTGCATTAATCGGGCCTAACATCTTTTGGCAGCCGACGGTATTGGAGAAGCCGGCCAGCCCATATCCGTCACCAGATCTTCCCCGCAAAGCCAAAACTCAGGTGGACATCGTAAAACAGGATCAGTTCCACGCTTATCTAGAGAAAATGCGACAAGGGAAGGCGCTCCGTAAAGACACTAAGCCTGACACCTTCCACTATATCCAACAAGAAACCGTGGAGGAACAGATTGCCCGACTGGAAGTCTACCTGGATGGCCTACGCCAAGTCGCTGCACTCAAAGCAACGCAACACAAGCGCGAAGGCTGCGACTCAAACTCCACCAAAGAGGCACATCAAACAAAAAAAGAGTGTTGCGACGCACGCGACCCATCGACCAACTCTGCTACATCGGAGCCTATTGCCACTGTTACTGTGGTCCCTATACCTACCAGCACCGTTCCTAAGGTTGCTGCATCTGCTAGAAAACTTTTGTATGTCACCTGCCAGATCCGTATGCAGAAAATACCTACTCCAAGACCCATAGCACCAGTACAGAGGGTAGGACCCGTCCAAGTTTTACTATCAGCCAATACAGTTTTGTGGACTGAGCCTATAAATGACCCGAATTACTGGCCACAGCTAAAAGCAGAGCCGGCTTTCTCCATCCATGATGACCAGGGTGGAATGGACATCTACTTTTAAGTAGGCCTGCTAGGCCAACACCTACAACATTTTCTAATGACTGTTTCAGAACAGGAGTCCTTTGTTGCCACAGTGTTTGCTGCTGCTAGTTCCCCTCGGCACAGTGACAGTTCCTCAAGTCACTGCATCTACTAATGCATGCATTGTGCCCTTATTCAGGACTTCCTGCCTGCCTGTGTTTGCTTGTTTTAACATTGACTTTGTCCAATGGAGCCATCATGTCTGCTTTAGTATGGATTGATGTTAATGGCAGTTCTCCCAAGCCACTATTCAGCATACTGGCCCTTTAAACAATTTAAGGACTCCCTGCTGGACAATCCTTTGCTCTTATTCCTTTGTGCCTATGTTTGCACCATTTTTCCCTTTACCCCCTCTTCAGTTAAAGGGAAAAATGTTGTGTTTTCCCTCGGACTACCGTTATTCACACCGTGAAAAAGTCAAGGGGGTGAATACTTTTGCAAGGCACTGTATGATGCAGACAGGGGCGGATTGGGAACTCAAAGTGGCCCTGGAAAAAAGCGTAAAAGTGGCCCCATGTTATAGGCAGGGCCAAATCGGTAGAGGGTGGAGCCAAACCGAGTGGGCGGGGTCAACAAACCATTAGGATGTTTCACACGACACATTCACACAGATTACCTCCCAACTTTTAAAAAACCCAAGGAGGGATAATAATAGGTGTGCTTAGCGTGCCATAACAAATTAAAGCCCCATTTTGTGCCCCCTTCACAGTTATGCTGCTTTCATAACAATAATGTCCCTTTAGTGCCCCTTCACATTAGTTATGCCCCTTTGAGCCTCCACACAATAATAATACTAGTAATTAATTCTGTTGTGACTTCTATCCAGCCATTGGGTGCCAACGGATCGGAAGGCAGGTGGCATTGGCGGCCTGTTAGGAGGAGGGCTGGCAGCAACATAATGAGATTGCAGCAAGGCTGCCTTTGACCTGGCGCATTCACATCAATACACATGGCAGCCGCCGGTGACTCTGCTGCAATGTCATTATTATGCCACAATGTGTGAAGTGAGGGGCGTGACCCACAGCGTATTGGGCCATCAATATGTGACTGATATCAGCCTCTCCTCTTATAATGCTCCAGCACTGATATAACCTCCAGAGACATTACATCATATGTGACTGATATCAGCTGCTCCTCTTATAATGCTCCAGCACTGATATAACCTCCGGAGACATTACATCACATGCGACTGATATCAGCCGCTCCTCTTATAATTCTCCAGTGCTGATATAACCTCTAGAGACATTACATCACATGTGACTGATATCAGCCGCTCCTCTTACAACTCTCCAGCGCTTATATAACCTCCAGAGACATTACATAACATGTTACTGATATCAGCCGCTCCTCTTATAATGTTCCAGCACTGATATAACATCTGGAGACATTACATCACATGTGACTGATATCAGCCGCTCCTCTTATAATGCTCCAGTGCTGATATAACCTCCAGAGACATTACATCACATGTGACTGATATCAGCCGCTCCTCTTATAACGCTACAGCGCTGATATAACCTCCAGAGACATTACATCATATGTAACTGATATCAGCCTCTCCTCTTATAATGTTCCAGCACTGATATAACATCTGGAGACATTACATCACATGTGACTGATATCAGCCGCTCCTCTTATAATGCTCCAGTGTTGATATAACCTCCAGAGACATTACATCATATGTGACTGATATCAGCCGCTCTTCTCTAACTCTCTAGCACTGATATAACCTCCAGAGACATTACATCACATGTGACTGATATCAGCCGCTCCTCTTATAATGCTCTAGCACTGATATAACCTCCAGAGACATTACATCACATGTGACTGATATCAACCTCTCCTCTTATAACGCTCCAGTACTGATATAACCTCCAGAGACATTATATCATATGTGATTGATATCAGCCGCTCCTCTTAGAACGCTCCAGCGCTGATATAACCTCCAGAGATATTACATCACATGTGACTGATATCAACCGCTCCTCTTATAACGCTCTAGCACTGATATAACCTCCAGAGACATTACAGCATATGTGACTGATATCAACCTCTCCTCTTATAACTCTCTAGCACTGATATAACCTCCAGAGACATTACATCATTAGTGATGAGCGGGAGGTGCCATATTCGATTTCGCGATATTTCGCGAATATTCGCTTGAATATTTGTCATATATTCGTCGAAATCGAATATTCGTCATTATTCTATATATTGCGAATGTTACGCGAATTTATATTCGCATTGCGAATTAAACTTACAGCTGCTGAGTTCCTAATGGTTGTAACTTGTATTGCTAAATTGACGAAGATAACGATTATAACGAATATAGCGCTATATTCTCAATCTTCGTTATATTCTAGCAATACAACCATTAGGAACTCAGATCTAAGTTGAGTTTGCAATGCGATTAATATAACCTGCATTAATCGCATTGCGAATTCAACTTAGAGCGGAGTTCCTAATGGTTGTTGAATTGCTAGAATATAACGAAGATTGAGAATATAGCGCTATATTCGTCATCTTCGTTATATTCTAGCAATACAACCGTTAGGAACTCAGCTCTAAGTTGTAATCGCAATGCAAATAATACTTACAATTATTAATCACTTTGCGAATCCATTTGATGCCTCTATTTGATTGTATATGACGGTTGACTATGACTACCACCAACGTTCTGCTGCCTCCAAAGCAAGATATCTGAAGCCCCCAGGGGCCATTAGGGCGTTTTTGATAGAAAACGCATCAAAAAAGCATCAAAAACGCATATGCGTTTTTTTAATTTTTTTTTTTTTTTTTTTTTGTGTATTTTGCTACATTTGGTTGCATATTTACATTTGGTATAGGCAAGGCAAATATGGTAGTCTAGAATTCAGTGTTTCCCAAACAGTGTGCCTCCAGCTTTTGCTAAACTACAACTCCCAGCATGCCCGGACAGCTTTTGGCTGTGCAGGCATGCTGGGAGTTGTAGTTTCGCAACAGCTGGAGGCACCATGGTTGGGAAACACAGGTCTAGATCATTACTCTGCCCAAATCTATATTGAGCTACATGGCTTAGAAAATATCCTGTCAAACAATGATCCTAGGTTTTGGTATAGACACATGATCTAGACTACCATATTTGCCTATACCAAATGTAAATATGCAACCAAATGTGGCAAAATACACAAAAAATAAACCAAAAAAATGAAAAAATTATAAAAACGCAGATGCGTTTTTGATGCGTTTTCTATCAAAAACGCCCTAATGGCCCCTGGGGGTTTATATATCTTGCTTTGGAGGCAGCAGAACGTTGGTGGTAGTCATAGTCAACCGTCATATGCAATCAAATAGAGGCATCAAATGGATTCGCAAAGTGATTAATAATTGTAAGTATTATTCGCATTATGATTACAACTTAGAGCTGAGTTCCTAATGGTTGTATTGCTAGATTATAACGAAGATTGAGAATATAGCAATACAACAACCATTAGGAACTAAGCTCTAAGTTCAATTCACAATGCGATTAATATTACCTGTATTATTCGCATTGCGATTACAACTTAGATCTGAGTTCCTAATGGTTGTATTGCTAGAATATAAATTAACGAAGACTGAATTCTTAATCTTCGTTATATTCTAGCAATACAACCATTAGGAACCCAGTTCTAAGTTGAATTCGCAATGCGAACATATACTCGCATTGCGAATTAAACAGAGCTGGGTTCCTAAATGGTTGGCTTGCTAGAATGACGAAGATCACGGCATATTTGTTAGTTCTAGATAGCCATAGCCAAACAATAGTGAAGTAAGGGCTCTTTCACACTGGCGTTTTATCTTTCTGTCCTAGAGTTCCGTCCTCGAGTCTCTAGGACGGAAAGATACTGATCAGGATTATCCCCATGCATCCTGAATGGAGAGAAATCTGTTCAGGATGCGTCAGGATGTCTTCCGTTCAGTACTGAGACTTTTTTTGCCGTAGCAAAATCCGCAGCATGATGCGGATTTTGCTCCGGACCCAAATCCTGAAGGCATGCCGGAAAGAAGGACCCGGAATTAATGGCCATTGAAAAGCATTTATCCAGATCCGGCTTTAAGCTAAACGTCGTTTCGGCGCATCGCCGGATCCGACGTTTAGCTTTTGTGAATGGTCACCATGGCAGCCAGGACGCTAAAGTCCCGGCTGCCATGGTAAAGTGTAGTGGGGAGGCAGGGGAGAAGTATACTTACCATCTGTGCGGCTCCCGAGTCCCAGGGCCCCCCACAATGATGTCAGAGCGCCCCATGAGCATGGATCACATGATCGCATGGATCACATGATCCATGCGTGTACGGCTCTCTGACGTCACTGTGGAGCGACCCCGGGAGCCGCACGGACTGTAAGTATCTGCTCCCCCGACTCCCCACTACTTACTATGGCAGCCGGGACTTTAGTAGCGTCCTGGCTGCCATGGTTACCTGAAAGCATATTGAAGATTGATCAGTATTCCAATGCTTTCTGTTGTCTTGCGTTGTGACGGATCCGGCAGGCATTTCTTGCGACGGAAGTGCACGCCGGATCCTCACAACGCAAGTGTGAAAGAGGCCTAAGTTGCATATACCCCAATGCAAGAATATTACTTTGCATACTTTATTTTTTTAAGTACATGTCTCTCTTAAAGGGGTGGTCACTCTTAGGCCTCTTTCAGACGGGCGTTGCGGGTGCACTCCGTCAAACAGTGCGGGTGCGTTGCGGGAATCGCCGCGATTTTTCCCTGCGAGTGCAAAGCGCTGTCATGCGTTTTGCACGCGCGGGAGAAAAATCTGCACTTTTGGTACCCAGACCCGAACCTGCACTTCTTCACAGAAGTGCATGTTTGGGTCAGAAATTGTCCCGCTGGTATTATTTCACATTATAACATAGTTATAATGTAAAATAATACCCTTGGGCATCTTCCTAATGTTGAACCCGGTGCTGAATGGGTTAAAAATAATAAACTAATAATTACTTACCTGTTCCATTTGATCGTGAAGCCCGGCATCCTCTCCGTTAGCTTGCTGGTAGGAAAAGGACCTGTGATGATGTCACAGCATCACATGGCTCAATCACATGCTCCATCACCATAGTGATGGAGCATGTGATTGGGCCATGTGATGTGACGTCATCACAGGTCCTTTAGATCATAGATGCTGCAGGGAAGAGAGGACAGATCGCAACTACGCGATCAAGTGGCTAAGGTAAGTTAACTTTTATTATTTTTAACCCTTCCTCTTCATTTAACAATGCATTCTTTATTAAGAATGCTATTATTTCCCTTATAACCATGTTATAAGGGGAAATAATAGAGATTGGGTCCTGTTGCTAAGCAACAATGCGGAAAATTGCAACGCATCCGCACTTGGTTGCGGATGCTTGCGATTTTCCCGCAGCCCCATTCACTTCTATGGGGCCTGCGTTGCGTGAAAAACGCAGAATATAGAACATGCTGCGATTTTCACGCAACGCAGAAGTGATGCGTGAAAATCACCGCTCATGTGCACAGCCCCATAGAAATGAATGGGTCCGGATTCAGTGCGGGTGCAATGCGTCCTCCTCACGCATTGCACCAGCGCGGAAAACTCGCCCGTGTGAAAGGGGCCTTAAAGGGCAATGCCGGGTCATCATCAGCTAGGAGATGGCCAAAAAGCACCGTAAAGGGATGCAGAAAATGGAGGAGCTACTTTCCCAACTCACAATGTTCCCATAGAGGCCTTTTTATTTTGTTAATAAATATTTTTTCTGAGTTATAACAGCGTGATTTCAGTTTTTATAATGTTATGTTATGGTGTAATTCTTACTGATAACTTTATTTATTGTAAGGCCCCACCATTAACAAAGACTGCTGCTATTATCCTCACCACTATGAGTTCTGTGTAGGCCTTATACTACCAAATTTCCATGTACCTGCGGCTGCTGTATGTCATGATACTGATGAGTTTTGGATGGAAAAAATTGCCTTAATGTAACCAGAGTTGTTAAAATAAAACAGAAAACCAAAAATGATTTAAAACCAAACCAAACTTTATAAATAAAATATAAAACAATTGTTTAAAGAAACATAAAATAAAAATTAAATAAAACTAAGGCAGGGCTTTCAGGACATCATGCTGGTTGATCAGCTCCGTTATGGCCTTCTGATGCCACTCCTCCATGGCCT
>CM065590.1:592066749-592200913 GCA_033119425.1 Bufotes viridis
ACACTCACCTAAGCTGCCAGCTTCAAATAAATCTAGCAGAGCCTGTGGAGCAATGAATGGAGAGATTCCTAGATCCATGGGAGGTACAGGGCAGGTTCTAGCTTCGTTAGAAAGGGATTGTCATGTACTAGATGAAGTGTTATTTTTTTAAATGGAAAAATCTAAATTTATTGAGCAAACACCCTTTCCGATAGGAGGAGATGAGGTCTATGCGCCCTGAACGATTTCATATTATATACACCAGAAATTTACATTTAACCCCCTCAGCCCCCCTAGCTTAAACCCCCTTAATGACCAGACCACTTTTTACAATTCTGCACTACACTACTTTCACCGTTTATTGCTCCGTCATACAACTTACCACCCAAATGAATTTTACCTCCTTTTCTTCTCACTAATAGAGCTTTCATTTGGTGCTATTTCATTCTTGCTGACATTTTTACTTTTTTTTGATATTTAACTTTAATTGACCGAAATTTTTGCAAAAAATGACATTTTTCACTTTCTGTTTGAAAATTTGTCAAATAAAACTACATTTCTCTATAAATTTTTTCTCTAAATTTAATTGTTCTACATGTCTTTGATAAAAAAATGCAATAAGTGTATATTTATTGGTTTGGGTAAAAGTTATAGCTTTTACAAACTATGGTGCAAAAAGTGAATTTCCGCACTTTGACTTTCTGAGCACCTGTCCTGTTTCCTGACGCACTACAATGCCCAGACAGTAGAAACACCCCATAAATGACCCCATTTCGGAAAGTAGACACCCTAAGGTATTCACTGAGGGGCATAGTGAGTTCATGGAAGTTTTTATTTTTGTCACAAGTTAGCGGAAATAGTTTTGTTTTGTTTTTTTCAAAAATTTCATTTTCTGCAAACTTGTGACAAAAATAAAAACTTCCATGAACTCACTATGCCCATCAGCGAATACCTTAGGGTGTCTACTTTCCGAAATGGGGTCACTTGTGGGTATTTTTACTGCCCTGGCATTTTAGGGGCCCCTAAAGCGTGAGAATCCAAATGCGTAGAATGCCCTGTGAAATCCTAAAGGTACTCATTGGTTTAGTGCCCTTTAGATCTTGGCTGCAAAGTGACACATGTGGTATCGTCACTCAAGAGAAGTAGGGTAGTTGAGGTGTATTTACATATACCCATGCTAGGTGAGAGAAATATCACTGTAAATTGACAACTTTGTATAAAAATTTTTAAAAGTTGTCGTTTACAGCGATATTTCTCACACCAAGCATGGGTATATATAAAAATACACCCCAAAAAGTCATTGCCCTACTTCTCCTGAGTACGGCGATACCACATGAGTGACACTTTTTGCAGCCAAGATGCGCAAAGGGCCCTAAAACCAATGAGTACCTTTAGGATTTCACAGGGCAATTTTACGCATTTGGATTCCAAACTACTTCTCACGCTTTAGGGCCCCTAAATGCCAGGACAGAATAAATACCCCACATGTGACACCATTTTGGAAAGTAGACACCCTAAGGTATTCGCTGATGGGCATAGTGAGTTCATGGAAGTTTTTATTTTTTGTCACAAGTTAGCGGAAATGGAATTTATTTTTTATTTTATTTTATTTTTTACAAAGTCTCACATTCCACTAACTTGTGACAAAAATAAAATTTCTTACATGAACTCATCATACCCTCATGGAATACCTTGGGTGTCTTCTTTCTAAAATGGGGTCACTTGTGTGGTATTTTTACTGCCCTGAGCATTTTAGGGGCCTCTAACGTCATTATGCGGATCGTCGCTCGCAGGCAGGATAGGTAGCTTAGGGGTGATTTACATATACCCATACTGGGTGTGAAATGATCTTCTGTAAATGACAACTTTTTCCATTTTTTATACAAAGTTGTCCATTTACAGAGATATTTCTCTCACCCAGCATGGGTATATGTAAAAATACACCCCAAAACACATTGCCCCACTTCTCCTGAGTACGGCGATACCACATGTGTGCCACTTTTTTGCAGCCAAGATGCACAAAGGGGCCCCAATTCCAATGAGTACCTTTTAGGAGACCATTTCTACGCATTTTTCTTCTCACGCTTTAGGGCCCCTAAAATGCCAGGGCAGTTAAAATACCCCAAATGTGACCCCATTTTAGAAAGAAGACACCTCAAGGTATTCTGCGAGGGGCATGGTGAGTTCATAGGAGATTTTTTTTTTTGGCACAAGTTAGCGGAATTTGATTTTTTTTGTTTTTTTCTCACAAAGTCTCCCTTTCCGCTAACTTGTGACAAAAAATTCAATCTTTCATGGACTCAATATGCCCCTCAGCGAATACCTTGGGGTGTCTTCTTTCCAAAATGGGGTCACATGTGAGGTTTTTGTACTGCTCTGGCATTTGAGGGTCTCCGCAATCATTACACGTATGGCCAGCATTAGGAGTTTCTGCGATTCTCCGTATATTGAGCATACGGTGTGGGAATTAGCTTTGATAGAGGCAGGATTGCCCTGCTGGCGGACAGTCAGAGACAGTGACACACAGGGTTAAGTCCAACAAAGTTCCACTTTATTGTGGTATCAGCAGCAAAAACAAAATACGGCCTTTACATCTCAGGCAAAATACAAAAACAAAACCTGCTCGTCTGAGCGCTGACTAACAGTATCGTACTCACTGTCCTAGGTACGGTTTGGTCAGCTCTGTAGTTCACCTCAGATGCATACTCCCATGCAGCAGCCTGTCAGTTCCAGATCCCCCTTGCTCTCTCTGATCCTGCATCTTTATGCAAGTGCTACAGGTGCAGCTAATCAGGCAGCCCACACTTGTCAGAAGTGGACTGTGGATTGGGGAACCCGCCCACTCTTCCCCAATCCAAAACTCCAGGCCCTATACTGGCTTTTCCACAAAGCCACCTCAGGAAAGCATGAGCTTTCCACTACATCCTGGGCAATCCCTGGAGCTAAGCAGCATATGACAGGATTCTGGGGAAAAATACCTGCCATCAATCACTTTTCCTGTCACTGTCTCACATACCCTCCCCTCTGTTCGAACCTGTGGGGTCGGACATTTTTGCTACCAGACAGTGTGTTCTCGACAGAGCGTCTGCATTTCCTTGTAGCTTCCCTGCTCTGTGCTCAACGGAAAAGTTAAAATTTTGTAAAGTGAGAAACCACCTAGTCACCCGTGCATTTCTCTCTTCTGCTGGCACATCCATGTAAGTGGAGAGTGGTCGGTGACCAACCTAAAGCGGCGCCCCAACAGATAATACTTAAGGGACTCCAAGGCCCACTTGATCGCTAAGCATCTCGCTCCACAATACTGTAATTTTTCTCAGCGGGAGTAAGCTTCCTGCTCAGATATATAACAGGATGTTCCTCACCGTCAATCTCCCAGATAATACTGCACCTAGTCCTACATCAGACGCATCAGTCTGGACTACAAACTGCTTTGTGAAGTCTGGTGTGACTAGGACCGGTTGTTTACACAGTGCCACTTTTAATTCTTGAAATGCCTTTTCTGCCTCGACACTCCACTTGACCATGACTGACTTACTTCCCTTAGTAAGGTCTGTTAACGGGGCTGCTATACTGGCAAAGTGAGGAATAAACCTGCGGTAGTACCCTACAATGCCTAAAAAGGCTTTTACCTGCTTCTGGTTACAGGACGTGGCCACTGCTGAATAGCGTCAACCTTATTCATCTGGGGTTTTACCACTCCCTGCCAATTATGTACCCTAGATAACGTGCTTCTTCCATCCCCAAAGTACACTTTTTAGGGTTTGCTGTCAAACCTGCGGCTCTGAGAGAATCTACTACCGCTTGTACTTTTGGTAAGTGGCTCTCCCAATCTTCACTAAAGATAATTATATCGTCCAAGTATGCTGAAGCATACCGACGATGGGGTTTAAGGACTATATCCATTAATCTTTGAAATGTCGCTGGAGCTCCCATGTAACCCAAAGGGCAAACAGACATAATGGTAGAGCCCATCTGGGGTAACAAATGCAGTTTTCTTTGGCATTATCAGTGAGAGGGACTTGCCAGTAGCCTTTGGTTAGGTCAAGAGTGGAGAAATATCTAGCACGTCCCAGTCTCTCAATGAGTTCATCAACCCGTGGCATAGGATACGCTAGCCAAACTTTGATATGTCATTCAACTTTCGAAAGTCATTACAAAACGTATTGTGCCATCGGGTTTAGGAATCAACACTATGGGACTGGACCAGTCACTTTTTGATTCTTCTATCACACCTAGGGCTAACATTTTCTTGACCTCCTCAGATATGGCTTGTTTACGGGCTTCAGGGACCCTGTAAGGTTTTAAATGGACTCGTACATGTGGTTCAGTAACAATATCATGTTTAATGACATTTGTCCGTCCTGGCAACTCTGAAAACACGTCAGTGTTCCTCTGCACGAACTCCTTGACCTCCTGTCCCTGTGACTTTGACAAGGAGTCTGACACACGCACTTCTGGAGTTCCACTGCAGAGGGCGCTCACTGCTGACAGAGTTTCTCTGTCTTTCCAGGGCTTAATAAGGTTCACGTGATATATTTGTTCTGGCTTTCTCTACCAGGCTGGTACACCCTATAGTTTACCTCACCCACTTGGTCAATTATCTCATATGGCCCCTGCCACCTAGCGAGAAATTTGCTGTCTACAGTGGGCACTAAAACTAACACTCGGTCCCCGGGATTAAAGGTTCTTACTCTAGCGGACCTATTATATACTCGACTTTGGGCCTCCTGGAGCCTGTTCTAAATGCTCTTTAACAATTGGCATAACAGCATCAATTCTGTCCTGCATCAGCGAGATATGTTCTATCACACTCCTGTAAGGGGTGGGCTCTTGTTCCCAGGTTTCCTTTGCTATGTCCAGTAGACCACGTGGATGTCTACCATACACAAGTTCAAAAGGAGAGAAACCTGTGGATGACTGAGGAACTTCACGAATAGCAAACATGAGATATGGCAAAAGACCGTCCCAATCCTTCCCGGCCCTTGCTGACCACCTTCCTTAACATACTCTTTAGAGTCTTATTAAATCTTTCTACGAGTCCGTCTGTTTGTGGGTGATACACAGATGTACGCAGGTGTTTAATTTTTAACAGTTTACACAGCTCCTTCATGACTCTGGACATAAAGGGGTGCCCTGGTCGGTAAGAATCTCTTTAGGTATACCGGTACGGGTAAACATGTTAAATAATTCTCTCGCTATAGTTTTAGAGGAGGTGTTTCAGTAGTGGGAATGCTTCAGGATACCGGGTGGCGTAATCCAGCACCACCAGGATATACTGATGTCCCCTTGCAGACTTTACTAATGGACCAACCAAATCCATGGCAATCCTATCAAAAGGAACTTCTATAATAGGTAGAGGAACCAGAGGACTCCTGAACTTTGGCATCGGCGCAGTCAGTTGGCACTCAGGGCAGGACTCACAGTACCTTTGTACCTCAGTGTACACCCCAGGCCAGAAAAACCTTTGTAAAATGCGTTCTCTGGTTTTATCACAGCCTAGGTGTCCACCAAGCACATGCTTATGAGCTAGATCTAATACCATTCTACGGTAAGGCTGTGGCACCACAAGCTGCTCAACAACTTCCCCACGTATTTTATCAACCTGATACAACAATTCTTGGTTAATAGCCATGTGGGGGAACATTTTATCAGCACCTGGAAATTGAGGCACACCATTTATGACCTTGACATTCTCCCTGGCCTTTACTAGTGTGGGATCTCGGTGTTGGGCTGTGCCAAAATTATCCCGGGATACCTCTAGGTCAGGAATATCCCCACTTTCCTCTGGTTCCTCTGTCTCACCAGCAAGAACCTCTAAAGGAAAGTTGTGTTCAGTGGTCACCCCTATGGCTGGCACCTCAGCATCCTGGTCAAAGGGTACAGGGTTTATCACAGGGCACACATTGTTGTCATAAGGGCCCCTTACAGTGGAGCACACACTTCTCATCCCCCACAAGTCCCAGAACAATGGAAAGTCTCTCCCCAGGATCACACTGTGCATCAGAGACTTGACCACGCCCACTTCATGAGAGGCAGTTCCGCATTCAGTCTCTAGTGTGATCAAGGCTGTGGGATATTCTTTAGTGTCCCCGTGAATACACAATACCCCAATTAAATGTCCTCTGAATGCTGCGGGTCTACCAGACTGGCATGCACCAAGGTAACCAAACTGCCAGAGTCCAATAGAGCATTAACGCGACATCCATTTACTTGAATAGCACACATTTGTTGTTCAGTCTCAGACACAGTTTCAGCTGAACAAACAGGCCGTGCAAACAGAGACAGCCGTCTGGCTGTATCACACTCCATAGGCTCAGTGGTCAGGGGACAGCTTGCAGCAATATGTCCATATCCATGACACCGCCAGCACTGTATGCGGCCCTGGTCCCCAAATCTAGAACCAGTTCTGGACATCTGATCCCCTGGAACCTTCAGTCAATAAATCCCCGTCTGAGCCACCACCCTTAACGGCACTTTTAACCCCTTTTTGAGAAGGAACAGTCTTACCGGAAGATCCGCGTGTTTTGCTGTTCCGAGGGTTAGGGTGTCCAGGAGGCACTTCTTGGAGTAGATCCTCAGTTGCTCTGTACCTTCAAGTAGGTTGACCAGCTGATTGGCGTCTGTGGGGTCTCCTTGTCCGACCCAGCGCTGGATCCTAGGAGGTAAGGAACGGATGTACTTGTCCAGTACCACTCTCTCCACGATCTGTGCCGGGGCTTCCTCGGGTTGCAGCCATTTTCGTACTCAGGTGAACAAGGTCATACATTTGTGACCGGGCAGGTAGGTGTTCTACATAAGTCCAATTAGGCACCCGTCGCGCCCGGACATGCATGT
The DNA here is from genome assembly GCA_033119425.1 of Bufotes viridis. NCBI lineage: Eukaryota > Metazoa > Chordata > Amphibia > Anura > Bufonidae > Bufotes > Bufotes viridis. The sequence continues at coordinate 592,073,563 of CM065590.1, forward strand.
TAACCCCCAAACGGGCAAGGATTTCACCCTTTAGCCTGGTATAGTCCTTAGCATCCTGTGCACTCAGGTCAAAATATGCTTTTGCGGTTCTCCCGCTAAGAAAGGAGCTACCACCTCAGCCCACTGGTCAGCAGGTAACCTCTCGCGCTCTGCCACACGCCAAACACTACGAGGTAAGCCTCGACATCATCAGTGGGGGTCATTTTCTGTAACGAGGACTGTACTGCAGCACGAGCCTTTGAAAGCGGCTCAAGAGGCCTCTGCATTCTCTCTGCCACAGTCTGGATCTGTCCCTGCAGCTGCCGGTTTATCTGCTGCTGTTCCTTTAAGGCTAGCCTGTTGGCTTCCACTAGCAAGGCATTTGTTTCGGCCTGGGCACGCATGGCTTCCTCATGCACCCGCTGCTGAGTGGCGCTGGCTTCTTGCAAGGATGTGCTGACCTGAATTTGGCTGGCAGCGGCCTGCTGGAGGCTAGCATTCACCTGAAGCAACTGTTTAACTAGTTCCTCCATATCAACAGTCTTTTCTGATAGCCTTGTTGCAGCTTTTACCCAGGACATCCACTTTGAAGTACTCTCAAAGTTTTATTAGCGTGGTTGCCCCTAGCAACCGGTTTCAGCCAGGCGCTGTTACAAGTCCATTTATTTTGTGTATGTCTCTTTAAGACTTTGCCCGCATCCTCCACCATATGTGGGAATTAGCTTTGATAGAGGCAGGATTGCCCTGCTGGCGGACAGTCAGAGACAGTGACACACAGGGTTAAGTCCAACAAAGTTCCACTTTATTGTGGTATCAGCAGCAAAAACAAAATACGGCCTTTACATCTCAGGCAAAATACAAAAACAAAACCTGCTCGCCTGAGCGCTGACTAACAGTATCGTACTCACTGTCCTAGGTACGGTTTGGTCAGCTCTGTAGTTCACCTCAGATGCATACTCCCATGCAGCAGCATGTCAGTTCCAGATCCCCCTTGCTCTCTCTGATCCTGCATCTTTATGCAAGTGCTACAGGTGCAGCTAATCAGGCAGCCCACACTTGTCAGAAGTGGACTGTGGATTGGGGAACCCGCCCACTCTTCCCCAATCCAAAACTCCAGGCCCTATACTGGCTTTTCCACAAAGCCACCTCAGGAAAGCATGAGCTTTCCACTACATCCTGGGCAATCCCTGGAGCTAAGCAGCATATGACAGGATTCTGGGGGAAAAATACCTGCCATCAATCACTTTTCCTGTCACTGTCTCACAACGGGTAATGAGATTTTTTTTTCGTTTAGCCTCTGGGCTGAAAGAAAAAATGAACGGCACAGATTTCTTCATTCGCATCGATCGATGTGGATGAAAAATCTCTTGCCAAAAAATACGCTAAGAAAAAAGAGGGGCCTGGCGATTACTAGACATAGGGCTCCGCCCAAACATCCATACCCACTTCAGCTCCTATGTCCTGGCAAACGTGATTTCTCCATTCACATCGATCAATCGATTGATGTGGAGGAAGACATCTTTGTCAGATTTTTTGATACAAAGTGTTTGCCAAAGCATATGAACTCCAACACCTCTCCTCAGCTCACATGCCTAGGGCAAACGTACTCTGTCCTGCAGAGGAGAAATCTCGCCTTGCAGCGCCAGCAAACACCGACTTCACGTGGTCTTCTGACAGCAGCGCAATGCTTCTCTCAGAATGCACATCAGTGCTGCGCGTTTTCATCGGTTGGTCCGTTGATCTACCTGGAAAATAAAGGTGGTTAGGGGAAAAAAAGAAGAAAAAAACAGGCAGCAGGCTCATAACTTGAACGTTACAAACTTTATAAAACATGAATAAACCTGAACCTGAAAAAACGGAACTTTTAAAACCTGAACTAACTCAAGATTTTTTTTCTTGCTACCTGTTTAATTTTTTTTTTTTTTTAACCATTTCACTCTTTTATCTCTAGAGAAACCCTCCCTTTCCATGGGAATAGTGTAAAGTGTAAATCACACAGAGATGGTGAGCAAGTACACTATACACGTTATCCTAAGTGAAAGGAGAGGTTTCTACCGTTTCACACTCTGCAGTAGCACACCAGCACTGTCCCTATAGTGTTAGGTCTCTCAAACCTAGTGTTCCTGAGAGACCCTTGAGCCTGAGTGTAAAACTACCTGTGTTGTGCTGTCCCTAGGTCCCTAAGGTACCTGAGTGTGGTACTCCGTGAAACAGCTCCCGAGGCATAGGGCAGGGTGGTCAGGACAGTCAGACAGAAATAGCGGGTGTCACGCCTTATTCCACTCCTGCTACAGACACGACATCTTTTTCGGGTGGCGGTTAGGCTGAGGTGACCGGCACCGACACTGGGGAAGTGTCGTCGTGTAGACGGTGCTCACCACACTGGTGGATGGGGCCACGGAACCTTCTGGATAAGGAGTTCCAAATGATCTCTTCCTGAAATTTGAGGAAGGATCCTGTTCTCCAGCCTTACTGTAGAGAACGAAACTATTATAGTGCAGCCAATTGAATTAAATATACAGACACCTCTTATATCAGCATCTGGTGCTGCCGGGAAATCAAATACGGGCCAACATCTGGTCATTGAAGTCCACCCTCCCATGTGGAGGTTATAGTCGTGACCGAGAGGGGCTTTTCAACGCACACTGGCTGCCCGCTCAATCTTGGACTGTCGTGTCTGCGTGAATGGAGGAGAGCATGTAAACGCCACGCTTGTCTCTCCATTTCACCACGAGCAGTTCTTCGTTACACAATGCAGCCTCTGCCCTCGCAAGTCTGGTGGTAACGAGTCATGGGGGAAGCCCGGCGACTCAGGTCGACGGTGCCACAGCAGCCAATCTGTTCTAGGAACAAATGCTTGAAGAGGGCCACACTTGTGTAAAGTTGTCCACATAAAGATGGCACCCTTGCCGAATAAGGGTGACACCAAGTCCCAGACTATCTTCCCACTGCTCCCAGGTAGTCAGGGCAACCGACCGGCTCCAGGGTCTGATCTTTTTCCTCATAGATCCGAAATTTGTAGCGTGATAGCCTGTGGCCCTTTCACAGAGCTTATACAATTTGACCCTATACCAGTGCGCTTGCTTGGATGTACTGTTTGAAGCCAAGGCGCCCGGTAAATGTATTAGGGACTCGTCTCACGCAGATGTTTGTGCGGGGTATACAAATCTGCAAATTTCTGGTTGAAATGGTCTATGAGGGGGCTGAATTTTGTGGAGCCGGTCAAAAGCTGGGTGGCCTCTAGGACGGAGGTGGTGTTGTCACTTAAAGTGCAGGAAACGCAGGATGGTCTCAAAACGTGTCCTGACATAGGCAGAGCACATAGGGCATGTGACGAATTGGGCCCTGGACCAATATGACCGCAATTCATGCTTTTTTGTAATGCTCATGATGAGGAGAAGGCCCAGAAGTTCTAAATTCGGAAACTTGACTGGTTTCCACCGGAAAGGCTGGCATAGAAGCTTCCGGTTGGCGTTATAAACTGAGTGGCATACCGATTTGTTTCTGCCACGACTAAGTCAGTAGAGCTCCGCAGTGAAGAACAGCTCAAAAAACCCCAGCGCCGATCCGAACTGAGCTGTCTCCCACCCGAACTCCTGACTGGGCGGAAGGGGGAACTACTGGAGCGGGCTGGAAGATGGGGACAGCCAATCAGGATTTGCCAGCACCTCGGACTCTAGCCTCTTACGGGCCTGGGTCTGCTAGTGCTGGCATGCGACGGGGAATTACTGCAACGTACATTATACCAGGGCCTCAACTGCCTTCTGGTGCCTCGCCACTTCACCATGTTAGCACGGCAGTGCTGGTAGAAGGTCCAGGACGGGCTGCACCAAGCGGCGTATGCCTCACCATCGGACCCTGAGCGCCAGCCCCCGCACTCTGCTGCCCTTCAAACTGATCCTGGCGCTACCTGCAGTCTAGCGACATCGGGCCAGGTACGCCTGGTGGTATCAGGACCTCAATAGTGATGTCGCGAACATAAAATTTTCAGTTCGCGAACGGAGAACGCGGAACTCTCCTGCAAATGTTCGGGAACGGGCCAACCGGGCGAACCGCCATAGACTTCAATAGACAGGCGAATTTTAAACCAAAGGGACTCCTTTCTGGCCACAATAGTGATGGATAAGTTGTTTCAAGGGGACTAACACCTGACTGTGGCATGCCGGGAGGGGGATCCATGGCAAAACTCCCATGGAAAATTACGTAGTGGACGAGAGTCGGGTTTTAATCCATAAAGGGCATAAATCAACTAACATTCCTAAATTGTTTGGAATAACATGCTTTAAAACATCCAGTGTGTGTATACGATCAGGTATGATGTTGTATCGATCAGGTAGTGTAAGGGTTACGCCCGCTTCACAGACATTGACAGACCAAACTCCCTTTAATGCACCGCAAACAACCGCAAACAGTCCATTTGCACAACCGCAAACTCCCCATTTGCACAAGGTTGATACCAAGCTAGCCATGTCCCGATGATGTCATTGAAGGCTTCTTCCTCCACCCAGCCACGTACAACAACGGGTGGATCCCCGAAAGGTGAATTGAATTGATTTTTCGAATGGGGAGATGGTTAAAAACTGCTGGCTCCCTCCCCTTGTTTTAATCCACGTCACCGCGCTCTGCGCCGCAATTTACTGTCACACCCGATATGAGTGGTATTTTCTGTAGTACTATTCTCATCAGTTTAATCCCTGTTAACGTCCCCAATCTGAGGTCCATCTATTGAATTGATTTTTCGAACAGGAGATGGTTAAAAAAACGCTGGCTCCCTCCTCTCTGTTTTAATCCACGGTCACTGACGCCTGCGCCACGGCAATTTACTGTCACACCGATATGAGTGGTGTTTCTAACTAGCAATTATTCTCATCAGTTTAATCCCTGTTACGTCCCATATCAGGGAATGCCTTTTTGAAAAAAATTTCGTCCGGGTACCTTCCACTGTGGTGTCCCAATAGCGACAAATTTTTTGAAGGCCTCAGACTCCACCAGCTGGTATGGTAAAAGCTGGCGGGCTAAGAGTTCTGTCAATGCCAGCTGTCAGACGCCGGGCAAGGGGGTGATTCTGTGACATTGGCTTCTTACGCTCAAACATTTCCTTAACAGACACCTGACTGTGGGCAGATGAGCAGGAACTGCTGAAGGTGAGAGGCGGAGTGGCGGTTGGTTGAGAGGGGGCAGGAGGACAGCAGTGGCTGACGTGGCTGAAGATGCTGGACCAGGAGGAGCATGGTGGCTTTGAGTTTGTGTGCTGCTTGTACTCATGTGTTGATCCCATAGGCGTTTGTGATGTGAGATCATGTGCCTTCGCAAAGCAGTTGTACCGAGGTGGGTGTTGGACTTCCCACGACTCAGTTTCTTTTGGCACAGGTTGCAAATGGCATTGCTGTTATCAGAGGCAGACACACAAAAAATGCCACACTGCTGAGCTTTGCAATGACGGCATTCTGGTGGTGGCAACAGCATGCGTTGACTGGCGTGCTGTCTGGCTGACCCCAGGTGCCGATACATGCTGTCTGACTGTGCCACTAACTCCTTGCGACGACCTCCCCTGCTTCCAACTCGTCTCCTCCTTCTCTCTGTCTCCCCTTCTGAACTTTCCCCTCTTCTTCTCTTCGAGCAGGCACCCACGTGGCATCCGTGGACACATCGTCATCATCAACCGCTTCACTTGTATCTGACACCTCAGCAAAGGAAGCAGCAGCGGGTACAACATCATCATCATCATCATCACACTGTACGTCCATGTGTGTAATCCTGCCTGACTGAGACATATCCCTGTAATCTACATCATCTGGCAATAATGGTTGCGATCACTAATTGCATCCAACTGATGTGTAAATAACTCCTCTGACGGATCAAGTGAAGCGGCTGTGGTGGCTGTGGTGGTAGTGGTGGTGGTGGCGGCGGGCGGGTAGCGTGGTAACTTGAGAGCAGGTGACCGAAGCTGAGCTGGAGGAGGATGGTGCGCCAAGGTTCTTAGCGGAAGCTGTTGAAGATTGGGTGTCCTGTCTAAGCCAGTCAACTATGTCCTCAGAATTTTTCGGGTTCAGGGTACGTGGCCTCTGAACACTAGGCATTATTCCAGGGACAGTGGAAATCACAGCACCACGACCACGACTGACTCCTGCGGGGTGGCCTGCCTCTGCCTGTCATTTTTTTTTAGATAAGTGGTACTACGCGTGCTAGGTACTGTGCCACCCGGTATGCAGTGGTTGAGCACTGGCAGTGGGCACACTACAGTCAGTGAAAGTGGGCCTGACACACACTGGCAGCAGGCAAGCAACTGAAATTAGACTACTGTCTAAAAATTAAATGCCTTATTTATCGGGCAAGCTACTGTGCCACCCGGTATCAGTGGTTGGCACTGGCAGTGGGCACACTACAGTCAGTGGAAGTGGGCCTGACACACACTGGCAGCAGGCAAGCAACTGAATTTAGACTACTGTCTAAAAATTAAATGCCTTATTTATCGGCAAGCCACTGTGCCACCCGGTATCAGTGGTTGGCACTGGCAGTGGCACACTACAGTCTGTGGAAGTGGGCCTGACACACACTGGCAGCAGGCAAGCAACTGAATTTAGACTACTGTCTAAAAATTAAATGCCTTATTTATCGGCAAGCTACTGTGCCACCCGGGTATCAGTGGTTGGCACTGGCAGTGGGCACACTACAGTCAGTGGAAGTGGGCCTGACACACACTGGCAGCAGGCAAGCAACTGAATTTAGACTAATGTCTAAAAATTAAATGCCTTATTTATCGGCAAGCTACTGTGCCACCCGGGTATCAGTGGTTGGCACTGGCAGTGGGCACACTACAGTCAGTGGAAGTGGGCCTGACACACACTGGCAGCAGGCAAGCAACTGAAATTAGACTACAGTGTAAAAATTAAATGCCTTATTTATCGGCAAAGCTCCTGTGCCACCCGGTATGCAGTGGTGGGCACTGGCAGTGGGCACACTACAGTCAGTGGAAGTCGGCCTGACACACACTAGCAGAGCAAGCAACTGAAATTACACTAAAGTGTAAAAATTAAATGCCTTTTTTGATGCAAAGTCCTGTGCCACACGGGATGACAGGGGTGGGCACTGGCAGTGGGCACACTACAGTCTGTGGGCCTGCAGCTCCTCACACACGGGCAGGCCAGGCAACTGCAATATATATATAGATGAGAAAGAAAAAGCAGACTAATGTTGCAGCCCTAAAAGGGCTTTTTGGGGTGCTGTCAGGACGCTGTCCTTACAGCAGAGATCAGATGAGTCTTTCAGGACTGGAGTGGACACTGAATACACTAGCCTAGCTATCGATTTCCCACTAAATCAGCAGCAGCTACACTGTCCCTCCTCTCACTAAGACTGCAGCTTCCGAATGAATCTAAAATGGATGCTGTGCAGGAGATGGGAGGGTCTGGGAGGGAGGGTATGCTGCTGATTGGCTGAATGTGTCTGCTGACTGTGAGGTACAGGGTCAAAGTTTGCTCAATGATGATGTATAGGGGCGGACCGAACATCGCATGTGTTCGCCCGGCAGCGGCGAACGCGAACAAGCTATGTTCGCGGAACTGTTCTCCGCGTGATAGTTCGAGCCATCTCTGTTGATCAATAGCAACATGGTGCCCACAAACCATTCCAACAAAATTCTGCCCTCCAAAACCATATGAAGCTTATTTCTTCTAAACCCCGCTAGCTGTGCCCATACAGCAGCTTATGACCACATGTGGGGTGTTACTATAAACTGCCAATTCAGGGTAGTAAATATTGAAATTTATCAACATTGATGCATTACATGAAAGAATAGATGGTATATAAATGTATATAAAATGTATAATCTGCAAAACAATTTTTTGAAGTTTTGTCTCCATTTTTCTTTAATTCTTGTGAAAGATGTGAAGGGTTAACAACGTTTGTAAAGTCAGTTTTGAATATCTTGAGGGGTGTAGTTTTAAAACGGGGTCATTTATGGGTGGTTTTCTACTACATAAGTGACACAAAGTGACTCCCCAAATCTCAATTTGTCTTCTAAAATAGACTCTGGAACTTTCCTTAAAAATTAGAAAACTAAAAATCTAAACCTTCTAATGTCCTAAAAATGACGCAAACATAAAGTAGACATGGTAAATGTTAATTAATAACCATTTTATGAGGTATCACTATCTGTCTTAAAAAGGAGAGAAATTCAAATTTTAGAAAACAGCTAAATTTTTTCCAAAATTTCTGCAAATTTTGGATTTCTTTTTTCAGGAAACAGTTTCCATTTTTCACCTTTCTGACAAAGCCATTTTTTTCAAATCCGACATGTCACTCTTATATAGCAATAACTTTTAGAACGCTTTTACTTATCCAAGCCATTCTGAGATTTTTTTCAGAAGACATTGATAAACGCGTAATAAAAGGTGCAAATATGAGCTCAGCATGGTTTACCTTAAGCATAGCAGCATTGTATATAAATGACACAAGTCAGTTAAGAAAAATAGGCTCTTTCACTTCTTGTGTCTTCTGACAGCAGCGCAATGCTTCTCTCAGAATTCACATCAGTGCTGCGGCGTTTTTATCGGTTGGTCCGTTAATCTACATGGAAAATAAAGGGTGGTTAGGGGAAAAAAAAAAAAAAAAAAAGAAAAAACAGGCAGCAGGCACATAACTTGAACGTTACAAACTTTATAAAACATGAATAAAACCTGAACATGAGAAAAAAACGGAACTTTTAAAACCTGAACTAACTCAAGATTTTTTTCTTGCTACCTGTTTAATTTTTTTCTTTTTTTAACCATATCACTCTTTATTTTCCTAGCAGAAACCTCTCCTTTACCATGGGACAATGTGTAAAGTGTAAATCACACAGAGATGGTGAGAAGTACACTATACACTTTATCCCAAGTGAAAGGAGAGGTTTCTACCGTTTCACACTTCTGCAGTAGCACAGCAGCACCGTCCCCTATGTGTTAGGGTCTCTCAAAACCTAGTGTCCTGAGAGACCCTTGAGCCTGATTGTAAAAACTACCTGTGTTGTGCTGTCCCTATGTCCCTAAGTGTACCTGAGTGTGGTACTTCCGGAAACACTCCCCTAGGCATAGGGCAGGGTGGTCAGGACAGTCAGGACAGAAATAACGGGTGTCACGCCTTATTCCACTCCTGCTACAGACACAACATTTTTTTCGGGGTGGCGGTTGGGTTGAGGTACCGGTAACGACACTGGGGAAGTGTCGCTCGTGTAGACGGCTCACTACACTGGTGGATGGGGCCACGGAACCTCCTGGATACAGGAATGATCTCTTCCTGAAATTGAGAAGGATCCTGTTCTCCCAGCCTTACTGTAGAGAATGTAACTATTATAGGCAGCCAATTGAATTCAATATACAGACACCTTTTTATACCAGCGTCTGGTGCGTCGGGAAATCAAATACGGGGTCAACATCTGGTCATTGAAGTCCACCCCTCCCATGTGAAGGTTATAGTCGTGGACTGAGAGGGTCTTTTCAACGACACTGGTTGCCCGTTCAATTTGTATTGTCGTGTCTGCGTGAATGGAGGAGAGCATGTAAACGTCACGCTTGTCTCTCCATTTTACCGCGAGCAGTTCTTCGTTACACAATGCAGCCCTCTGCCCCCTTGCAAGTCGGGTGGTAACGAGCCGTTGGGAAGCCCGGCGACTAGGTCGCACGGTGCCACAGCAGCCAATCTGTTCTAGGAACAAATGCTTGAAGAGGGCCACACTTGTGTAAAAGTTGTCCACATAAAGATGGTACCCCTTGCCGAATAAGGGTGACACCAAGTCCCAGACTATCTTCCCACTGCTCCCCAGGTAGTTAGGGCAACCGACCGGCTCCAGGGTCTGATCTTTTCCCTCATAGATCCGAAATTTGTGCGTATAGCCTGTGGCCCTTTCACAGAGCTTATACAATTTGACCCCATACCAGGCGCGCTTGCTTGGGATGTACTGTTTGAAGCCAAGGCGCCCGGTAAAATGTATTAGGGACTCGTCTACGCAGATGTTTTGTGCGGGGGTATACAAATCTGCAAATTTCTGGTTGAAATGGTCTATGAGGGGCTGAATTTTGTGGAGCCGGTCAAAAGCTGGGTGGCCTCTAGGACGGGAGGTGGTGTTGTCACTAAAGTGCAGGAAACGCAGGATGGTCTCAAAACGTGTCCTGGACATGGCAGCAAAGTACATGGGCATGTGATGAATTGGGTTCTTGGACCAATATGACCGCAATTCATGCTTTTTTGTAATGCCCATGATGAGGAGAAGGCCCAGAAAAGTTCTAAATTCGGAAACTTGGACTGGTTTCCACCGGAAAGGCTGGGCATAGAAGCTTCCCGGGTTGGCGTTTATAAATTGAGTGGCATACCGATTTGTTTCTGCCACGACTAAGTCATAGAGCTCCGCAGTGAAGAACAGCTCAAAAAACCCCAGCGCCGATCCAAACTGAGCTGTCTCCACCCGAACTCCTGACTGGGCGGTGAAAGGGGGAACTACTGGTGCGGCTGAAGATGGGGACAGCCAATCAGGATTTGCCAGCACCTCAGGGACTCTAGGGGCTCTACGGGCCTGTCTGCGCGGTGGCTGCGACGGGGGAATTACTGCACGTGCCACTATACCAGCTTCAACTGCCCTTCTGGTGCTCGCCACTTCACCATGTTGTACGGCAGTGCTGGTAGAAGGTCCAGGACGGGCTGCACTGCTGGTGTATGCCTCACCACGTAATCCGGCAGCGCCAGCCCCACTCTGCTGCCCTTGAAACTGATCCTTCGCTACCTGCAGTCTAGCGACACGGGGCCAGGTACGCCTGGTGGTATCAGGGACCTCAATAGTGATGTCGCGAACATAAAATTTTCAGTTCGCGAACGGAGAACGCGAACTTCCGCAAATGTTCGCGAACGGGCGCGAACCGGGCGAACCGCCATAGACTTCAATAGACAGGCGAATTTTAAAAACCAAAGGGACTCTTTCTGGCCACAATAGTGATGGAAAAGTTGTTTCAAGGGGACTAACACCTGGACTGTGGCATGCCGGAGGGGGATCCATGGCAAAACTCCCATGGAAAATTACGTAGTGGACGCAGAGTCCGGTTTTAATCCATAAAGGGCATAAACCACGTAACAATCCTAAATTGTTTGGAATAACATGCTTTAAAACATCCAGTGTTTGTATACGATCAGGTATGATGTTGTATCGATCAGGTAGTGTAAGGGTTACACCCGCTTCACAGACATTGACAGACCAAACTCCCCTTTTAATGCACCGCAAACAGTCCATTTGCACAACCGCAAACTCCCCATTTACACAAGGTTGGATACCAAGCTAGCCACGTCCCGGTGATGTCATTGAAGGTTTCTTCCTCCACCCAGCCACGTACAACACCAAGGGTCCCCGAAAGGTGAATTGAATTGATTTTTCGAATGGGGAGATGGTTAAAAAAACGCTGGCTCCCTCCCCTTTGTTTTAATCCACGGTCACTGCGTCTGCGCCGTGCAATTTACTGTCACACCCGATATGAGTGGTATTTTCTGTAGTACTATTCTCATCAGTTTAATCCCTGTTACGTCCCTAATCTGAGGTCCATCTATTGAATTGATTTTTCGAACAGGGAGATGGTTAAAAAAACGCTGGCTCCCTCCCCTCTGTTTTAATCCACGGTCACTGCGTCTGCACCGTGCAATTTACTGTCACACCTGAGTGGTGTCTTAACTAGAACTATTCCTATCAGTTTAATCCCTGTTACGTCCCATATCAGGGATTGCCTTTTTTGAAAAAAAATTTCGTCCGGGTACCTTCCACTGTGGTGTCCCAATAGCGACAAATTTTTTGAAGGCCTCAGACTCCACCAGCTGGTATGGTAAAAGCTGGCGGGCTAAGAGTTCCGTCAATCCAGCTGTCAGACGCCGGGCAAGGGGGTGACTCTGTGACATTGGCTTCTTACGCTCAAACATTTCCTTAACAGACACCTGACTGTGGGCAGATGAGCAGGAACTGCTGAAGGTGAGAGGCGGAGTGGCGGGTGGTTGAGAGGGGGCAAGAAGGACAGCAGTGGTTGACGTGGCTGAAGATGCTGGACCAGGAGGAGCATGGTGGCTTTGAGATTGTGTGCTGCTTGTACGCATGTGTTGATCCCATAGGCATTTGTGATGTGAGATCATGTGCCTTTGCAAAGCAGTTGTAACGAGGTGGGTGTTGGACTTCCCACGACTCAGTTTCTTTTGGCACAGGTTGCAAATGGCATTACTGTTATCAGAGGCAGACACACAAAAAAATGCCACACTGCTGAGCTTTGCAATGACGGCATTCTGGTGGTGGCAACAGCATGTGTTGACTGGCGTGCTGTCTGGCTGACCCCGGGTGCTGATACATGCTGTCTGACTGTGCCACTAACTCCTTGCGACGACCTCCCCCTGCTTCCAACTTGTCTCCTCCTTCTCTCTGTCTCCCCTTCTGAACTTTCCCCCTCTTCTTCTCTTCGAGCAAGCACCCACGTGGCATCCGTGGACACATCGTCACCATCAACCGCTTCACTTGTATCTGACACCTCAGCAAAGGAAGCAGCAGCGGGTACAACATCATCATCATCATCATCACACTGTACGTCCATGTGTGTAATCCTGCCTGACTGAGACATATCCCTGTAATCTACATCATCTGGCAATAATGGTTGCGCATCACTAATTGCATCCAACTGATGTGTAAATAACTCCTCTGACAGATCAAGTGAAGCGGCTGTGGTGGCTGTGGTGGTAGTGGTGGTGGTGGCGGCGGGCGGGAGCTTGGTAACTTGAGAGCAGGTGACCGAAGCTGAGCTGGAGGAGGATGGTGCGTCAAGGTTCTTAGCGGAAGCTGTTGAAGATTGGGTGTCCTGTCTAAGCCAGTCAACTATGTCCTCAGAATTTTTTCGGGTTCAGGGTACCTGGCATAAACACTAGGCATTATTCCAGGGACAGTGGAAATCACAGCACCACGACCACAATGGCCCCTGCGGGGTGGACTGACTCTGCCTGTCATTTTTTTTTAGATAAGTGGTACTACGTGTGCTAGGTACTGTGCCACCCGGTATCATTGGTGGGCACTGGCAGTGGGCACACTACAGTCAGAAAAAGTGGGCTTGACACACACTGGCAGAATGCAAGCAACTGAAATTGGACTACTGTCTAAAAATTAAATGCCTTATTTATCGGCAAGCTACTGTGCCACCCAGTATCAGTGGTTGGCACTGGCAGTGGGAACACTACAGTCTGTGGAAGTCGGCCTGACACACACTGGCAGCAGGCAAGCAACTGAATTTAGACTACTGTCTAAAAATGAAATGCCTTATTTATCAGCAAGCTACTGTGCCACCCGGTATCAGTGGTGGGCACTGGCAGTGGCACACTACAGTCTGTGGAAGTGGGCCTGACACACACTGGCAGCAGGCAAGCAACTGAATTTAGACTACTGTCTAAAAATTAAATGCCTTATTTATCGGCAAGCTACTGTGCCACCCGGTATCAGTGGTTGGCACTGGCAGTGGGCACACTACAGTCAGTGGAAGAGGGCCTGACACACACTGGCAGCAGGCAAGCAACTGAAATTAGACTAATGTGTAAAAATTAAATGCCTTATTTATCGGCAAGCTACTGTGCCACCCGGTATCAGTGGTTGGCACTGGCAGTGGGCACACTACAGTCAGTGGAAGTGGGCCTGACACACACTGGCAGCAGGCAAGCAACTGAATTTAGACTACTGTCTAAAAATTAAATGCCTTATTTATCGGCAAGCTACTGTGCCACCCGGTATCAGTGGTGGGCACTGGCAGTGGGCACACTACAGTCAGTGGAAGTCGGCCTGACACACACTAGCAGACAAGCAACTGAAATTACACTAAACTGTAAAAATGAAATGCCTTTTTTTGATGCAAAGTCCTGTGCCACACGGGATGACAGGGGTGGGCACTGGCAGTGGGCACACTACAGTCTGTGGGCCTGCAGCTCCTCACACACGGGCTGGCCAGGCAACTGCAATATATATATGGAGGAAAAAGAAAAAAAGCAGACTAATGTAGCAGCCCTAAAAAGGGCTTTTTGGGGTGCTGTCAGGACGCTGTCCTTACAGCAGAGATCAGATGAGTCTTTCAGGACTGGAGTGGACACTGAATACACTAGCCTAGCTATCGATTTCCCAATTAAATCAGCAGCAGCTACACTCTCCCTCCTCTCACTAAGACTGCAGCTTCCGAATGAATCTAAAATGGATGCTGTTCAGGAGATGGGAGGGTCTGGGAGGGAGATTATGCTGCTGATTGGCTGGAATGTGTCTGCTGACTGTGAGGTACAGGGTCAAAGTTTGCTTAATGATGATGTATAGGGGGCGGACCGAACATCGCATGTGTTCGCCCGCCGCGGCGAACGCGAACAAGCTATGTTCTCAGGGAACTATTCGCCGGCGGATAGTTCGGGCCATCTCTGTTGATCAATAGCAACATGGTGCCCACAAACCATTCCAACAAAATCTGCCCTCCAAAAACCATATGAAGCTTATTTCCTTCTAAACCCTGCTGTGTGCCCATACAGCAGCTTATGACCACATGTGGGGTGTTACTATAAACTGCCAATTCAGGGTAGTAAATATTGATATTTATCAACATTGATGCATTACAGAAAAAGAATAGATGTATATAAATGTATATAAAATGTATAATCTGCAAAACAATTTTTTGAAGTTTTGTCTCCATTTTTCTTTAATTCTTGTGAAAGATGTGAAGGGTTAACAACGTTTGTAAAGTCAGTTTTGAATATCTTGAGGGGTGTAGTTTTTAAAACGGGGTCATTTATGGGTGGTTTCTACTACATAAGTGACACAAAGTGACTTCAAATCTCAATTTGTCTTTAAAATAGATTCTGGAACTTTCCTTAAAAATTAGAAAAACTAAAAATCTAAACCTTCTAATGTCCTAAAAAATGACGCAAACATAAAGTAGACATGGTAAATGTTAATTAATAACTATTTTATGAGGTATCACTATCTGTCTTAAAAGGAGAGAAATTCAAATTTAGAAAACAGCAAATTTTTTCCAAAATTTCTGCAAACTTTGGATTTCTTTTTTTTCAGGAAACAGCCATTTTTCACCTTTCTGACAAAGCCATTTTTTTCAAATCCGACATGTCACTTTATATAGTAATAACTTTAGAACGCTTTTACTTATCCAAGCCATTCTGAGATTTTTTTCTCGTGCCACAATGTACTTTATGTTAAAGGTAAATATGAGTCAGTATGGTTTACCTTAAGCATAAAGTACATTGTATATAAATGACACATGTCATAGTTGAAAAAATAGGCTCTGTCAGGAAGTTGAAAAATGTCCTTAAAGAGTTTAAAAATATATCACCATCTCATCCTGGATGTCATTGAACGGTTTTATAGAAGTGGAATATGTTGCAACTAGAAATGAGCGAAGTTCAGAAAAATTGGATTCAACAGCTTCGCCGAATTTCACAAAGAAATTTGATTTGTGACAAATTACTTTGCTACAAAGTGCATTCCTTTATATTTAGCAAGCGAAGATCCTGATGTTCAGTTAGACAACACCCTTAGAGGAGAAAGGACACGTGGCACAGTGGGTTCACACCCGCTGGTTCGTGACACATTGTCACAGTTTAAATGTGGCTGATTGTTACTACAGGCTTTAAATGTTGCATTTAAAAGCATTTTTATTCCATGGATACAAGGAACCTTCTTCATATAACTGTACGGGGGTGCAGAAAGTAAAAGCATAAACTTCCTACAAAGGATTAATTGCAAGATTTGTGGAACAGATTGTAGAACTCTTGTAGAGAAGGACCTGCTACAGTTCTGTGGTGCTGGAGTATTTGCACAGTTCTTGTGGCAAAGAGAATATTCTAAACAGCAATATAGAAATTGGATTTCTTCATTCTCTCATTTCCTTCTGCATTTTAGTTGACAAGTAACTCGACAGTCCCTTTATAAATTCAGTGCAGATCAGACAGGACGTCCACAAGATCCACCAAGAGGGCAGAGAACGGCCTATTGTATATAGAGGTGAAAGCTGGAAACTGAAGAAAGGGAATTATAAGAGGAGGCTCCACATACTGTAGGAGAATTCAAGGTAAGAAACCAACGAGCCTGGGGACACGGGATGTGGAGGGATTGTTCATAGCACAGCTCACTGCACCGTGCAGGACTCAAAGGGTTAAAGAGAATTTCTTAGTATAGACCCTAATGGCTCACAGTACGTTTTGGTAAAAGAGTGCTGGTGGGCCATGTGCCCTGGCTGCAGAGTTTTGGGGGATGCTTGCCTTTAAGAACATATAAGATAGGTGGGGCTAGGGCAGGCGATGGCAAGTAGAGTCATTCTTCATTATAGTGCAGTATACCAGTATAGCGATTCTTATCCTGACACTTAAAGTAGACACAGGTAAGAGACTCTTGAGGTCCTATTACACCTGGAGATGTACCAGGCTTCCTTCCTGGCAATCACCTGCTCAATAGCGGAGGAGACCATTGCTATAACATGCAGTGATCTCCTCCTGTGTATGGGGACTAGCAATCACTTATGCCATCGCTTGTCCCCATACTCTGCCGAGAGCAGAGCACTGATTACAGGGCAGCATCTGATGCCAGCAAATTCAAATTTTTAAACATGTTTGAAAACACGGAATACCAGCTGATCGAGCCTTTGCTTGTTTGAGTAATCGGTGGCAGTATTGCACTGCCAGATCGTCGCTAACTAGCATTCGTACGATGATCTTCTGGTATAATAGGGCCTTTACTTTTGAGTGTGACTTCAGTGACTTTTCTGATTTGATAACACAATCAAGTTAGAAACTGTTCCATCTGTAGTACATGTTGATACTCAAGATCAGTATACAATGCATTATATGTACAGTGACTCCACCAGCAGAATAGTGAGTGCAGCTCTGGAGTATAATACAGGATGTAACTCAGGATCAGTACAGGATAAGTAATATAATGTATGTACACAGTTACACCACCTGCAGAATAGTAAGTGCAGCTCTGGACCAGCTGTTCCTGAGCTGCAATTACCTGTGGGTGCAGTCGACCGTGGCTGTGTGTAAAAGAGCTCCTGATCATTTGGAGGAAACCATCTCTCCACCCCTGGTCTGTGGAGACCAGGATAAGCTGCAAAGCTTCCACCATGGATGACAAGCCAGGTGCGAGTGAGACCACAAGGAGGCTCCAGGAGGAGCTGCGCTGTGCCCATGCCAGGGCTGAGGGGGCCTCCAAAAATAAAAGGCAAGTAATTCAGGAGGAAATAAAAAGACTGAAGGGGAGATTAAAATATTGGGGGACAGAACAGCGCTGATCTGGGAGAGCAGTGGTCCTTTCAAGGAGAAACTATTAAACGAGGACAGATTTTGCAATAAGGGCTGCAACCTGAGAGCCAGGTGGTGTAGGATGGAGACCAGCAGCAGGAGCCACCTGGCAGCCTGCAGTCCCAACAGCAGGCCACATGCAGTGGGCATCCCTGCAGGACTGGCATCAGTAACATCCCAGTGCAGTTCTGTTGACTTGGGGGAGGACAGTGACACCAGTGCCCAGGGAGGGGCACTAATGGCAGAGATAAAGCTGCTTGAGTTCACAGTGTGTCTCCATGACTTTTCCTTTGGAGATGAACTCCCAGAGGAGGCACATGGGGGCAGCCACAAGCTGAAGGTGAAGAAGACCAGGCCGAAGCTGCAGGTGGTGGGATGCTATGTCTATGGTCCCCTTCCTTTGTCCCCTGAGTTGGCCGCAGGGCCGGCCCATTGTGCTAGCCCCATTGTCCAGCTCAGGTTCTGTTGTGGATTTTGTTCAAAGGCACGTTGAGATTACAAAGAGAGGTAGCATGGTGCTGAGCTCCGTCTCTGCTAGCAGCAGCAAAGATGCAGCAGGGAAGGCATCAGCCGAAAGGCCGGACAGTAAGGGCAGCCTGGCGGCGGGCATTCAGTCAAACTCTGGTGCTGAAGTCTGGTCCCCGGTGGGAGGGGGGAGCGGCCCAGTACCAGAGCCTGCAGCGGTTGCCTTAGTAGCTCTTAGCTCTGTTGCTGTTGATCACTTAGTTTAGAAGCGGTGGCATTATGAAGAAGTTGCTGGTGCCCCTAGTCTCAGTCCTCCCACAAGTACTGTTTGCAAATCTAAAATACTATTTTGCATTGGAGTGAGAAAGATCAGCTGCGCCCATCGCAAATATCTGAAAAACAGACTAAACAGATAGGAGTGTGACTGGTGCTGTGGTTGGTGTGATTGACACAAAGGTAAAATAATCTGTATTGTTATGTGGAGGAGTAAGTGTTGGTGAGGGGGCTGGTGTTACCATGGGTGAGGGGAATTCTGGTGATGTTGGGGTGTGGACAGGGACTGGTCCAGTTGCACCCCAGCGGTGATAGATTCTGTCCTCCATCTTGTATTCATACTCTAGGGATGGCATATTGCAGCTGCTACTTCTGGAGGCTTTGAGCAAGAGGGAGAGATTGATTACTGTTGAGGATAAGGAGGTTAATCTGTCCTTCTGGATAGAGAGGCATGGCCTCCGGTGCCTTCTGAGAGGAAAGGGGAAGGGAAACTGCATGGTCTCCACCAACAGCTGGGCCAGGTATGTGTAGGAATGTGGTCCGTCTTCAGTGGCAGGGCAGTGATGCATGCCCACCAAGGGCTAAGGTGGTGGAGCTCCTGCTGAAGATGGGCTTTAAGGCTGTGGACATCTATGCCTTGATTCATCCCTATGGCATGCCTGAGTTTGATGTCCAGTTTTGTTCGGCCTGAGGGGCTGTCATGATAGGCCATTATGAGAGTATGGGTGAGGATGATAGTAAGTGGCTAGAGGAAATGTGAAAGCGGGGAGCCAAGAAAAAGAAGAAGAAAGGAGATGTAAGATCTTCTCCCACCCTGGTCCAGGTACTAAAGGAAGACAAAAGTCAAGCTTACTTATGATGGGGTTGTGCTTAATGACATAGCTAGTGATGCTTGCCTGGTGGATGTCCACATACGCCACACCCCAGGCCACATGGATTTCACCTATCATAGGGCTAGTTGCAGGTCTAGAATAGATAGGTTTTATTTAAAGGAGGAAGCCGTCTTTTTGTCCCTATCAGTCGTTGAGGTGGAGTTCTCTGACCACTGTTTGATATTGCTTTTTCTTAATGTTACAGAGACTCCCCTAATGGGGGGAGGCTTTTATAGGCTCAATTCATCTCTCTTGAAGGACTTTTGAGGACTTTCTTCAGAGCCAGGTGCCATTGCTGGATCTTTGTAGCAGTACGTCAGAGTGGTGAGAGATGTTCAAGGAAAGGGTCGTGAGATTCTTCCGCCTGCTCTCGACCCTCAGAAGCCTTGATAAGTACCGCTTGTATCAGGGCCTGAGGAGGAAACTCGAGCATCTTATCTCGACTGAGGGTAGCCGTGGTGAGATATCCAGAGGTGAAGTCTTTGCATGAGGTGTCAGTACGATAGATAAACATCTTTGGTTTTTGAGAGGAATTACAGGAAATACCGCTGGCCCGACCCTTAAAGGAACTGTAAGATGTTAGTGAGTTCTAAGATCATCTCAAGACTGATTGATAGTACGGGATCCTTGAATAGGTCCAGATCAGGGATCCTGGAGGTCATCAGATCCTTCTGCTCACACCTCTTGGGGAAGAGGGATCTAGATCGAGATGTGATGTTGGCTTTCCTGCCTGAAACTGTCCCTGAACCAGGAGTAGACCCCTCTTGATGTTTTGGCAAAGATGATCTGTGAAGAGGAAGTCAGACTGGTGATTAAAGGGCTTGTCCTCAAGAAGTCGCCAGACCCAGATGGCTTAATATCTGAGTTTTATAAGACCTTTAAGGACTCCTTGGTTCCCCTTTGATTGAGGTATTTAATGAGTGTCTATCCTCAGGCACTCTGCCAAAGTCAATACGGAGGTCAGCCCTGATCATCCTGTCAAACGGTAAAAATCCATCTCACACTGGGAACTGGCATCCCATAGCACTTCTCAATGTGGACAGAAAGATTTTAGCAAAGGTGATATTTAACCGGCTGGTGAATATTGCACCCTGACTCCTTTCGGATGCCCATCGTTGCTCTGTTCCAGGCAGCAGTATGTTTAGGGCTTGTTCAGTGTCCGAGAGGCAGTGAAGCAGGGTAGGGCTGGTCACTGGAAGGGGTACTTGCTGTCCTTAGATCAGGTAAAAGCGTTTGATCGGGTTAACCACAAGTATCTCTGGTCTGTCCTTCTGACTGGTATGGCCTGCCGGGGCGGTTTGTCGATTGGCTTAAGACCTTGTACACAGGGGCAGAGAGTTTCCTCTTGTGAATGGTTGGGTTGTCCACACTTTTGAGGTGGGGTCTGGCCAGGGTTGTTTGCGATTGACCCCTTCCTTAGAAGGGTAAATCGTGGGCCATTGTCGGGGACCGGGATGGACTGGGCGCAGCCGGGCTCCACTCTGATAGTGGTGGCATATGCCAATGATGTCACCGTCTTTGTGGATCGCTACTCAGGGGCCTCCGGGTCCAAGATCAATTGGGATAAGTGTGAGAGTCTCTGGTTGAGAAGGAGGGATCCTGGTTTTGATCTCCCGGACACCATTCCAGAGCCCCAGGAGTCTGCAAAAGTCCTCGGCATTGAATCTGGCCAAGGAGATTACCCCAAACAAAATTGGGACAGCAGGCTAAAGATTGCTGCTCAGAAGGTGGACCAGTGGAAGGGTTGGTCTTTGACCCTTAGGGAAAGGGTTAACTTGAAAAAAACATACCTTCTACCTTTGCTGATATATCTGGGCAGTGTGTGCATCTTGCCGGAGCCGCTTTGGACCCAGATCTACAGTCTGGTCTTCCAACTGTTATGGGGGCACAGACTGAACCTAGTCAAGACGGAAGTTACTTACCACACAGGAGAATAAGAGGGTCGTGTATGGTCAACCCTGTGGTATTCCTGGTGAACACTTTCATCAAGATTAACATTGCTGACCTCTGGAAAAAAAAGGGCTCCTCCATGGGTATTCTCCTGTTGGGTATAGTTTCAGCCTCTTTTCTAGTGATGAGCGGCAGGTGCCATATTCGATTTCGACGAAATTCGCGAATATTCGAATGAATATTCGTTTCATATTCGTCGAAATCGAATATTCGTCATTTTTTCTAGTTATCGCGATTAAAATGCGATTTAAATAATCGCATATTGCGATTTGTACTTAAGGCTACTTTCCTATTGGTTTCATATCTAGAATTAGCGAGGATGACGAATATGACGAATGTATTCGTCATATTCCTCAAAACGAAGATAACGAAGTATTCTACATCTTCGTTTTAGCAACCTATTCGTCAACTTCGCTAATTCTAGCAATCAAATAGGAAGGTTGACTAATGAGACAGCTGTGTTAAATTCGCTATGCGATTTTTTTTTTTTAATAAATAGAATACTTATAATAATATTATCATATCAAGTAATATAATTATTGTATTAAAAAAAAAAATCGCATAGCTGAACTTTTAACACAACTGTCTCTATAGTCAACCTTCCTATTTGATTGCTAGAATTAGCGAAGTTGGCGAATAGGTTGCTAAAACGAAGATGTAGAATACTTCGTTATCTTCGTTTTGAGGAATATGACGAATACATTCGTCATATTCGTCAACCTCGCTAATTCTAGCAATCAAATAGGAAGGTTGACTATAGAGACAACTGTGTTAAATTAGCTATGCGATTTTTTTTTTAATAAATAGAATACTTATAATAATATTATCATATCCAAGTAATATAATTATTGTATTAAAAAAAAAAATCGCATAGCAATTAACTACAACTCTCTGTAAGTCAACCTTCCTATTTGATGAATGATGATGATTGCTCGAATTAGCGAAGTTGACGAATAGGTAGCTAAAGCGAAGATGTAGAATACTTCGTTATCTTCGTTTTGAGGAATATGGCGAATACATTCGTCATATTCGTCATCCTCGCTAATTCTACCAAGCCAACCATAACTTCTGTGCTCATGGGCGTCCCCATCACCATGGGAGCGTCTCCATATACTAAAATGTACTGTCGGATTTGAGGAATTGCGTTGAAATCGCAATGCGATTAATTCAAGTTATATTAATCGCATTGCGATTTCAACTTAGAGATGGGTTTATAATGGGTCAGCTTGCTAGAATTAACGAAGTTAGCGAATATGGAATATAGCAGCAGTGCTAAGTTGAAATCGCAATGCGATTAATTTAACTTAAAGTATTCGCATTGCGATTTCAACTTAGCACTGCTAGTGCATAGCTATATATTCCATTATGGAATGGAATATAGCTATGCACTAGCAGTGCTAAGTTGAAATCGCAATGCGAATACTTTAAGTTAAATTAATCGCATTGCGATTTCAACTTAGCACTGCTGCTATATTCCATATTCGTTAACTTCGTTAATTCTAGCAAGCTGACCCATTATAAACCCATCTCTAAGTTGAAATCGCAATGCGATTAATATAACTTGAATTAATCGCATTGCGATTTCAACGTAATTCCTCAAATCCGACAGTACATTTTAGTATATAGAGATTTTCCCATGGAAGGGGACGCCCATGAGCACGGAAGTCGGCAGAAGCGGCAACGGGCACTGACTGGAGCAGCCAGGAAGCCAGGAATCCTCATGACAGGTAAGAACTACTTTTGGGAAGTGGGAAAGAAAAAAATATAACTAAAAAAAAAAAAAAAAAAAAACGAATATTCGAAATAGCGAATTTATAGCGCTATATTCGAAATATTCGCGAATTAGCGAAGTGCCGATATTCGCTAAAAAAATTCGCTTTTCGAATATTCGCGCTCAACACTACTCTTTTCCAGGAATGGGAGACAGGAGGTCAAGTGAAGGATCCTCGTACACCGCATGGGCATATTCTGACTTATCTTACCCTGGTTCTTAAAGGGGTTCTGCTCTGTTCCGATGCTCCTGTCAGGGGGGCTGCCTGGGTTAAAATGTAGGTATGTCCGGGTTCATCTCTGAACCCGGACAACCCCTTTAAGGTTATTCACCGGTCTCTCGACCCTCAGAAGCCTTGATAAGTACCGCTTGTATCAGGGCCTGAGGAGGAAACTCGAGCATCTTATCTCGACTGAGGGTAGCCGTGGTGAGATATCCAGAGTGAAGTCTTTGCATGAGGTGTCAGTACGATAGATACACATCTTTGGTTTTTGAGAGGAATTACAGGAAATACCGCTGGCCCGACCCTTAAAGGAACTGTAAGATGTTAGTGAGTTCTAAGATCATCTCAAGACTGATTGATAGTACGGGATCCTTGAATAGGTCCAGATCAGGGATCCTGGAGGTCATCAGATCCTTCTGCTCACACCTCTTGGGGAAGAGGGATCTAGATCGAGATGTGATGTTGGCTTTCCTGCCTGAAACTGTCCCTGAACCAGGAGTAGACCCCTCTTGATGTTTTGGCAAAGATGATCTGTGAAGAGGAAGTCAGACTGGTGATTAAAGGGCTTGTCCTCAAGAAGTCGCCAGACCCAGATGGCTTAATATCTGAGTTTTATAAGACCTTTAAGGACTCCTTGGTTCCCCTTTGATTGAGGTATTTAATGAGTGTCTATCCTCAGGCACTCTGCCAAAGTCAATACGGAGGTCAGCCCTGATCATCCTGTCAAACGGTAAAAATCCATCTCACACTGGGAACTGGCATCCCATAGCACTTCTCAATGTGGACAGAAAGATTTTAGCAAAGGTGATATTTAACCGGCTGGTGAATATTGCACCCTGACTCCTTTCGGATGCCCATCATTGCTCTGTTCCAGGCAGCAGTATGTTTAGGGCTTGTTCAGTGTCCGAGAGGCAGTGAAGCAGGGTAGGGCTGGTCACTGGAAGGGGTACTTGCTGTCCTTAGATCAGGTAAAAGCGTTTGATCGGGTTAACCACAAGTATCTCTGGTCTGTCCTTCTGACTGGTATGGCCTGCCGGGGCGGTTTGTCGATTGGCTTAAGACCTTGTACACAGGGGCAGAGAGTTTCCTCTTGTGAATGGTTGGGTTGGCCACACTTTTGAGGTGGGGTCTGGCCAGGGTTGTTTGCGATTGACCCCTTCCTTAGAAGGGTAAATTGTGGGCCATTGTCGGGGATCGGGATGGACTGGGCGCAGCCGGGCTCCACTCTGATAGTGGTGGCATATGCCAATGATGTCACCGTCTTTGTGGATCGCTACTCAGGGGCCTCCGGGTCCAAGATCAATTGGGATAAGTGTGAGAGTCTCTGGTTGAGAAGGAGGGATCCTGGTTTTGATCTCCCGGACACCATTCCAAAGCCCCAGGAGTCTGCAAAAGTCCTCGGCATTGAATCTGGCCAAGGAGATTACCCCAAAGAAAATTGGGACAGCAGGCTAAAGATTGCCGCTCAGAAGGTGGACCAGTGGAAGGGTTGGTCTTTGACCCTTAGGGAAAGGGTTAACTTGAAAAAAACATACCTTCTACCTTTGCTGATATATCTGGGCAGTGTGTGCATCTTGCCGGAGCCGCTTTGGACCCAGATCTACAGTCTGGTCTTCCAACTGTTATGGGGGCACAGACTGAACCTAGTCAAGACGGAAGTTACTTACCACACAGGAGAATAAGAGGGTCGTGTATGGACAACCCTGTGGTATTCCTGGTGAACACTTTCATCAAGATTAACATCGCTGACCTCTGGAAAGAAAGGGCTCCTCCATGGGTATTCTCCTGTTGGGTATAGTTTCAGCCTCTTTTCCAGGAATGGGAGACAGGAGGTCAAGTGAAGGATCTTCGTACACTGCATGGGCATATTCTGACTTATGTTACCCTGGTTCTTAAAGGGGTTCTGCTCTGTTCCGATGCTCCTGTCAGGGGGGCTGCCTGGGTTAAAATGTAGGTATGTCCGGGTTCATCTCTGAACCCGGACAACCCCTTTAAGGTTGTTCACCGGTGTGAGGGACAACTTGTGAGGGACAACATGAAGTGTATTAGCTCTCAGGAAAGGGGTTGTCCCCGTTAGGAATGTGGTGATGTGCTGGAAAGCATGGACCATTTCTTGCTTTATTGTCCCTTTAATACAGAGGTCTTCAAAAGGGTGGGTGCCTCGATTGGCTGGCCTGGGCTGGCCGGTCTCACCGATGCGGAGTGGGCCTATGGAACATTCAGAGACCTGGGAGGCCAGGACGGCTTCTCTTTATTCTTAGTTAGTGTAGTGGTGAGGTATTACACATGGAATGCACACTGTCTAGTGTCTATGCAACAGAAAATCCTCCCGGTGGATGAGGTGGTAAGTAGAGTTGAGCAAACCCAAATTGTATAGTTTGGGTTTGTACCGAATTTTGGGGTGTTTGGGAATCAGACCTGAACATTTACATAAAAGTTCAGGTTCGGTGTTCGGTGATTTCTATGGCTCTTTTTGAAAGGCTGCAAAGCAGCCAATCAACAAGCGTCATACTACTTGCCCTAAGAGGCCATCACAGCCATGCCTACTATTGTCATGGCTGTAATTGGCCAAGTGCAGCATGTGACACAGCCTCTATTTAAGCTGGAGTCACATAGCGCCGCTAGTCACTCTGCTCTGATTAGTGTAGGGAAAGAATGCAGCTGCTGTGAGGACGAGATTAGGCAGGGAAGACTCAACAAAACCACTTAATGAAGTGATTGATCTACAGCTGTGAATCATTCAACTTCTGTTCATTGCTTACTGGTTCTGTTCATTGCTTACTGGTTTTTAGGCTGCTCAGAGTTGGTGTTCCAGCTGTGGCTATCCAAGTGTAATACTGTCCGCCAAAGGATAATTTTTTTCTGTGGTTAAATAAAATCCCTGAAATAGAAATCTTAAACATCTGTGCTTTCCGCTGTTCCTCTCCAAATATAATTCTGTCCGTAATAGGGTATATTAAACTCAGCGTGTCAGTGTCTAAATACAAGGCCTGAAAAATAAATCCTCTATATTTGCGCCCACTGCTGTGCATCTCCAAGTGTATTTCTGTCCGTAAAAGGGCATATTACACTAAGTGTCTAAATACAAGTGCTCAAAGCGTAATCCTCTATATTTGCACACACTACTTTGCATCTCCAAGTGTAATTCTGTCTGTAAAAGGGTATATTACACTAAGTGTCTAAATACAAGTGCTGAAAGCATAATCCTCTATATTTGCACACGCTACTGTGCATCTCTAAGTGTAATTCTGTCCATAAAAGGATACCTTTCAGCCAGGGCCTAAATACTAGGACTAAAATTGATATTCCCATAAATCTGTGGTTTCTGCTGTGCCTGCATTAGTGTAATACAGTACTGTACATAAATAGATAGCTAGATAGTGCTAGATAGTCTGTCACATCACCCCCATGCATATCAGGGAACCTGTCTGAGCCTCAAGTTATGCAGCAGTCTCTTATGCTGTTTGAAGACTCTGCTGGCAGGGTTTCCCAAGGGCATCCACCTAGCCCTTGCCCAGTGGTGGAAGACATAGAATGCACTGATGCACAACCACTGATGTTTCCTGATGATGAGGACATGGGAATACCACCTCATCGGAGTCCGCACGTCTCTGATGATGACGAAACACAGGTACCAACTGTTGCATCTTTCTGCAGTGTGCAGAGCGAACAGGAGGTCAGGGAGGAAGACTGTGTGGAAGACGATGCAGGGGACGATGAGGTCCTAGAACCCATATAGAATGAAGGTCGTGCCACTGACTTTAAGAGGAAGAGGCAGTGGTGAGACTGAGCCAACAGCATAGCAAAAGAGGGAGCAGAGGAGCAAAAGCAGAACAGCCGTCGCCAAGAGAGTTCGTCTGCTACTGGCCACCGCCACCAGGGACCGATCACACCAAAGGCAGCTTCAAGGAGTTCCCTGGCATGGCACATCTTCACACAATGTGCTGACGACAAGACCAGAGTGGTTTGCACGCTGTGCCATCAGAGCCTGAAGTGAGGCATTAACGTTCTGAACCTTAGCACAACCTGCATGACCAGGCATCTACATGCAAGACACGGGCTGCAGTGGAATAAGCACCTTCAAAACCAAGAAAGGGCTCAGTCCCCTCCTGCTTCCTCTTCTTCTGCTGCCTCGGCCTCTTTCTCCACCTCTGCAGGAACGTTGGCATCTGCCACCCAGCAAACAAAGGATGTGCGACCAACACCACCACCTCTGTCACCAAGCATCTCCACCATGTCACACGGCAGCGTTCAGCTCTCCATCTCACAAACCTTGGCGAGAAAGCGTAAATTCCCACCTAGCCACCCTCGATCCCTGGCCCTGAATGCCAGCATTTCTAAACTACTGGCCTTTGAAATGCTGTCATTCAGGCTGGTGGACACGGACAGCTTCAAACAACTGATGGTGGTGGCTGTCCCACAGTACATCGTTCCCAGCCATCACAATTTCTCCAAGAGAGCCGTGCCTTCCCTGCACAACCAAGTATCCGATAAAATCAAGTGTGCACTGCACAACGCCATCTGTGGCAAGGTCCACCTAACCACAGATACGTGGAACATTATGCACAGCCAGGGAAGCTATATCTCCCTAACTGCACACTGGGTAAATGTAGTGACGGCTGGGCCCCAGGTGGAGAGTTCTTAGGCACCTGTCCTTCCACCGCCAAGGAATGCAGGGCATCATTCTTTGCCTCCTGTAGCCTCCTCCTCCTACTCGGCTTCCTCCTCCTCTTCTTCCACCTGCTTATCCAGTCAGCCACACACCTTCAACACCAACTTCAGCACAGCCCAGGGTAAACGTCAGCAGGCCGTTCTGAAACTCATATGTTAGGGGGAGAGGCCCCACACTGTGCAGGAGTTGTGGCGGGGTATTGAACAACAAACCGACGAGTGGTTGCTGCCGGTGGGCCTCAAGCCCGGCCTAGCCGATTTAACGCACATCTCTTGCCTGGCGCATGTGCTGAATGAGGTGGTGCAGAAGTTCATTCACAACTACCCCGACATGTCAGAGCTGCTGCATAAAGTGCGGGCCGTCTGTGTGCGCTTCCGGCTTTCTCATCCTGCCTCTTCTCGTCTGTATGCGCTACAGCATAACTTCGGCCTTCCAGCTCACCGCCTCACATGCTACGTGCCCACCAGGTAGAACTCCACCTTGCACATGCTGGAGAGACTGTGCGAGCAGCAGCACGCCATAGTGAAGTTTCAGCTGCAGCACGCAAGGGTGAGTCGCACTGCGGAACAGCACCTCTTCACCACCAAAGACTGGGCCTCCATGTGCGACCTGTGTGCCCTGTTGCGCTATATAATGGAAGAGGATGTGGCCCAGGAGGAGGAGGAAGAGGGGTTATTTTTCAGGCCAGTCTTTTAGAAGTGGCTCAGACGGAGGTTTTTTGCAACAGCAGAGGCCAGGTACAAATTTGTCCAGCCAGGGCCCACTACTGGAGGACGAGGAGGATGAGGAGGAGGTGTAGGAGGATGAGGATGAAGCATGATCACAGCGGGGTGGTAACCAACGCAGCTCGTGATCATCACTGGTGTGTATCTAGGGGGAAACGGAGTACGATGACGATACGCCTCCCACAGAGGACAGCTTGTCCTTACCTCTGGGGAGCCTAGCACACATGAGCGACTACATGCTGCAGTGCCTGCGCATTGACAGCAGAGTTGCCCACATTTTAACGTGTGCTGACTACTGGGTGGCCACCCTGCTTGATCCCCGGTACAAAGACAATGTGCCCACCTTAATTCACGCACTGGAGCGTGATAGGAAAATGTGCGAGTATAAGCGCACGCTGGTAGACGTGCTCCTGAGAGCATTCCCAACTGACACGGGGGGACAAGTGGAAGCACAAGGCGAAGGCTGAGTAGGAGCAAGAGGTCCCCAATGCGGCTGTGTCACGGCCAGCTCCTCTGAAGGCAGGGTTAGCATGGCCGAGATGTGGAAAAGTTTTGTCACCGCGCCACAGCTAACTGCACCACCACCTTATACGGAACGTGTTAACAGGAGGCAGCATTTCAACATCGTAGAACAGTACATGTGCACACTCCTCCACTTACTGACTGATGGTTCGGCCCCATTCAACTTCTGGGTCTCCAAATTGTCCACATGGCCAGAACTAGCCTTTTATGCCTTGGAGGTGCTTGCCTGCCCTGCTGCCAGTGTATTGTCTGAATGTGTATTTAGCATGGCAGGGGGCGTCATTACAGACAAATGCAGCCGCCTGTCCACAGGCAACGTGGACAAGCTGACGTTCATTAAAATGAACCAGGCATGGATCCCACAGGACCTGTCCATCCCTTGTGCAGAATAGACATTTATAACTGCCTCGCCCTCAACCATACACCCGCTAAATCGTTCTGCCACATCTGCTGCTGTAAGCATCCACCTACTATTTTTTGCAGATGTCCTCCCCAGGCTCAGACGAGATGCCCTCTTCGGGATGCAAGACTGCCTCCAAACGCAGGCACTTGGCATGTTGGGACTATGACACTCTGCTTCCTGACGATTATCTCTATAATAGGTGTCAGAGTTGTCGCCCGCCTGCTGAGACTGAGCCCCAGTCTCCGGATATGATATCCTGGGTAAAGGAATCTGTGGTAAAGTCCATAGCTAATGCAATGGCCCAGAGGAGACCTAGACAGATGGAGATCATTGTCTCTTGGAGAAGACTCGATGATTATCGACGAAGTCCATTCCTCTGCTGATAGTGAGGACGAGGAGGAGAACACTACCACCCAGATATTCCCAGTGGAAAAGGTACAGCGACTTTTCAGATCCATCAGGTCAAGGGACCAGGATGTTGATCAAAAGGAAGCTTCTGCATCCACCTCTAGGGGGCCTAGGGCCTTCAAAGTGGAAAAGTCGCTCAGGAGTCTGATGACAACGGAATGGAAGCATCCAAAGAAGGGACCGGTGATATCTAAGAGATTCAAAACCTTATACCCCTTGATCCAAGGCCAACTGGATAACTGGGTCACCTCTTAAAGTGGATCTAGCCATAGCCAAGCTGTCTAAACGCACTGTGGTCCCCTCTGAAGATGGGTCTAATCTCCAGGATCCACTAGACAGAAGAGTGGAATGCACTTTAAGAAGAGGTTATGCTGCCGCTTCCGCCTCCTCCTCAGTTGCGGTTGCATCATCTGAGTTTGCTAATTTTCTCATAAAGAAGCTCCTGGAAATTAAGGCGGATATAGACTCTGGCATAGATAGAGCTGACATCAGTTCCCAGTTCAGATCAGCTTTCTTAGGTGCGGATTATCTAACTGAATCGGCGTTTCAACAACTTAAGCTGGCTACAAAGTCCATGGTGCTTTCCGTGGCCAGTAGAAGACCCCTCTGGCTTAGACCCTGGAAGGCAGACAATGCCTCCAAATACAATCTTTGTGGTCTCCCTTATGAACAGGTAGACTATTTGGTCCGAGATGGATAAGAGATTGGAGGGACTCTCCGATAAAAAAGGAATGTGTCTCCCTCAGCAATCCTCTAGAAGGAGAAGTAGGCAATTTAGGGGATCCGGATCCCAATCTTACCGTAGGTCCCGCAGGGGACAAAGCTCTCACGGCAGAAGAAATCTGCGCACCCAGGAGCCTAGAGAGAAAAAGTTGAGCCTTTGACTCCATCTCTACGCCTCTGGCAGACTTTACGGTAGAACCATTTTTTTCCCCCGGCTTGCTCTCGCCGGTAGGCGGAAGTCTCCGCCACTTCAAAAGAAATTTGGAACACAAAATTTCGGACCTATGGGTCCTTCAAGTCATAAGAGAGGGGTACAAAGTTTTTTAGCTCCTCCCCCTTCAAGGTTCGTTAGGACCTCACTCCTTTCTCCAGTAAAACAGGCGTGTTTAGAACAAGCCATCCTTCTTTACATACAGGATGAGGCGCTACAGGAGGTCCCCTTTCCAGAGAGAGGCTTCAGAGTGTATTCACCAGTGCTTCTTGTTCCCAAACCAGACGGGAGTTGGCAAATGATTATAGATCTCTGCTATCTGAACCGATTTATAATTCAAAAGCGATTCAGGATGGAGACCATTCGCTCTAGAGGTGTTGCAGAACCATCTTCATCGGGTTCTTACTTTTCTCCAGCAATTAGGCTGAATAATAAATTGGGAAAAATCTAAGCATGTGCCGACAACATCAAGAAGATTCTTGCGGTTCATAATAGAGTCCTCCTGGGTGGTTCTCTCGCTCACTCCGGAGAGACGCCAGAAGATAATCAAAGCCGCAAAATTTCTAATGGTCCCCCGTGTGGTTTCCATCAGAACTCTGATGAAGATGTTGGGCCACATGTCAGCAGCTGCAGAACCAGTCCCTTGGGTCCTAGCACACTTGCACCCTCTTCAATCAGAAGTGTTAGGCCTGTGGAACCGCAACCCTGCGGGGTTGGACAAGAAATGCTCCCTGTCTCTTTGGAGTTGCCACTCCAGGTGGTGGAAGCAGCTAAAAGATGGGAGGTCCTTGATTCCACCCTGGTGGATTATGTTGACCACAGATGCATCCCTTCTAGGTTGGGGAGCCCATCTGCAAGAAGTTCCAGTACAAGATACTTGGACTCCTCAAGAGAGCCAGATGTCGTCAAATTTAAAAGAATTCAGAGCGGTCCGGTTGGCACTTCTGCACTTCGCGCCTCAACTCCAGGGCAAAGCAGTGAAGGTTCGCTCGGACAATATGACGACAGTGTTTTACATAAACCGACAGGGAGGAACGAGATCCCAACCTCTTCTTCAAAAAGTGGGATGGATCCTATCTTGGGCAGAATAGAACCTTACCCACCTGGCCGCAGTTCACATTAGAGGAACTCTCAATGTGGTGGCGGTTTGCCTAAGTCAAAACCTTCCGATGCCAGGCGAGTGGTCCCTAAGCCAGGAAGTCTTCCATCAGATTACACAACGGTGGAGAACGCCAGAGATTGATCTTATGGCGACAAGGTTTAACGCTAAGGTGGACAGATTCTGCTCCCTCTACAGGGAGGACAATCCCTGGGCAGTGGATGCTCTGTTCATTCTGTGAAGGTTCAGGCTGGCCTACATATTCCCTCCAGTTTCCATGATACCAACAGTATTGATGAAACTCAGGCAAGGCCAGACCTCAGGGATCGCCATAATACCCTTCTGGCCAAAGAGGTCTTGGTTCACCCAGCTCATGCAGATGAGCCAGGGACAATTCTGGAAGCTTTCCCTGGGGGAGGACCTAGTTCATCTAGCTAGGTCCTGCCTAGACTTGAAGAGTCTCAACCTGACAGCCTGGAGGTTGATCGCCCCCTTCTAGAATCTAGAGGATCTTTGGCAAGGGTCCTGAAGACGTTATCTCATTCTAGAGCTGAGTCTGACAACAAAGCCTATTCCAGAATCGGAAGGATTTTTCGGCAGTGGTGTGACCTAAAGATGGTGTCCTCTGGGGATCCCCCTGTTTAGTCCTTGCTCCAGTTTCTACAGGATGGATTAAACAAAGGTCTCAGACCATCGACCTTGAGGGTACATACCCCAGCTTTGTCTGCAATTTTGGGAAAACCGTTTTCTCAGGATCCTCTAGTCAAAAGGTTCCTTAAAGGAGCCGACAGACTACATCCCAGGATCCTGAGCCCTTTACCTCAGTGGGATCTGTCAGTCATGCTCAGGGGTTTATGCTCTCCCCTTTCTGAGCCTCTTCAGAGCGTGGATTTAAGGTTCTTATCCTGGGGGGCATGGCCTGGCTGCTGATGATGGCGGACGCATGAACGAATGGCTCCTGCACCTTTAGCGACTGTCCACAGCACAGATCTCCCCAGCAACTTTGTACTGGCCACCGGACAGCCTACTTGTACTGCCCCGCCATTGGGATGAACAAGCAGCCCCAAGAAAAGGTCTCCGTTGTGCACATGAAGACATACTTCAGCACGGGGAAAGGCAAAGATGGCGCAGCTCTCCTCACTGGAGCGCGCCTCCCCGCGCCTTCTGAGGGTTCTATGCCGACACCGAGCCCTCACTCGCTTTCTCCAACTCAGGATATTTTGTCCTCTCCTCAGCGGGAACCCTCCTTCCCTCCTACTCCTGAGGATGTCCGACTGCCATCATCCACAGCGGAGGACCCTGGCAACTTGTCTTAGCGGCCGCCATTAACATCCTCACCCTCCTCCAGCCCCCTGCAATAGCAACCGCGACTTGCCACAGCAGTGGAACCGCAGGTCAGTGCCTTACCTTACACAGGGCCCCACTCAATGCTACCAGGGGTCTCCTTATGCAGATTGCCCACTTCCAGTAGCCCACCTACTAAAGCCACACTAAAAAATATGTTACTAGTGCTGCAATTATCCCTGCAACAGGATATTCTAGCAGCCTTCAGCCATTCTCCAGCGGGCTGCAGGAGGTGGAAAACAAGGTACTCCATGTGGAAACTAAAATGGGCGACTTCACCACATCGCAAAATGCAGTAATTGTTGCACACAATGACCTTGCTGA
This sequence comes from Bufotes viridis, assembly GCA_033119425.1. Taxonomy (NCBI): domain Eukaryota; kingdom Metazoa; phylum Chordata; class Amphibia; order Anura; family Bufonidae; genus Bufotes; species Bufotes viridis. The sequence continues at coordinate 592,106,846 of CM065590.1, forward strand.
AGAGGTGGAGACTATCAAGCGCAAAATAGCTGACAAAGAGGACAGATCTTGCAGAGACAACCTCAAGTTCAGAGGTATACCTGAGGATGTACCCCCACAGCAATTATCTGCTTATATCACCAGATTATTTAGCAAAATTGCCACGACTTTCTGAATAAGATCTTATTATTGACAGAGCCCATTGGGTTCACCGGCCTAAGCACCTACATGCTGATGTCCCTAGAGGCACTCTGGCACGGGTACACTATTTTCATGCCTCCTCCGTTTCAATCAGTTAAGATATTTGCTGACTTGTCTGCCACTACCTTGCAACAGAGGAGGGCACTTCAGTTCAGTTCAGTATTCGGTGCAGGCGCAGTAAGGGAAGGGACACTTGCTGGCTGCCAGCTATAATCACTGCGCCTGCGGCGAATACTGAATGGCGCGAGACTTCACCAGAGCATAGGGCTGGCAGACGGACGCAAGCGCTGCCTGGCCCTGTCAATCAGGACTTGGAGGGAGGAGTCCAAGGTGGGAGAATGGAGGCTCTAGGAGCAGGAGTTAGCTTAATAGGGTTAAATCTGGTGACAGAAACCCTTTAAGGGGTTAAACTGCCCTCAGAAAAGAACCTTTGTTTGGTGGGAAGTGTTATCTTCTATAGCAGATGTGTTATGTGTTCAGGAGTCCCACTTGCTGAACGGCGATGCTCACAGGCTTAAACATAGAGCCTTCCCTCACATAATTCACTCACACCACTCCTCTAAATCCAGGGGGGTCTTTATAGCGATCAAAAATTCCATGTCCTTTACGCCATTTATTCAAAAGACTAATTGCAGGGGACGTTTATTATCTTAGTATGGTCCATTAATAACATAATCTACACGCTGGTAAATATATACGCCCCGAATAAACACCAGCCCTCCTTTCTTCGTAAGGTCATGGCGCAGGTCAACGCTGTCAAACACGGCAAATTGATCCTCTGTGGGGACTTTAATTCGATTGTCGACCATTTATTGGACTCCACCAATCCCTCCAGGTGCCCTCCGAGCGGGTTGTTATCTTTTATTCAATCGGAAAATCTTACTGATTTATGGAGAGCCCAACACAGTATGGAGAGAGACTACACTTTCTTCTCTCCGGTACATAGCTTGTACTCGAGAATAGACTTGTTCCTGGTAGACCAGAACGTTTTCTTCAGCACGGACTCTTCTGAGATCGGACTGATCAGCTGCTCAGACCATGCCCCCATAGTAATTACCCTGGAGGACAGATACCAAACTCATACAAACCCCGTGTGGAGAAATAATGCTTTTTATTTAATATCCCTGCTTATCGAGCTGAAACTGACAGCAAGCCACGCACTTATTTCTCATTTAATGTGGGTTCTGTCGATGACCCTTTTATTCTTTGGCAAGCCCATAAGGCATTTACCAGAGGGCTACTTATAAAAATCAATCATAAGGACAGGAAAAAGAGTGAATGTGAGGTCAGAACCTTAAGAGATACTATCTTTAAACTGGAACAGGCCAGCAAAAATTGCTCAACTTAAAATCCCGGCATTACGCACAGGGCAACAAGGCTGGCCGCATTCTAGCCCGTCAACTTAAAGCCCAGCAAGCCAAGTCCAAAATACTGTACCCCATTTGTTACACTCCCGTAAGGGGGCAAAACTGTATGACCCTGGGGATATTGCGGAAAATTTCAGATTGTTTTATATGGGCCTGTATAACTTGAAGGACAGTGTCCCGCAACCAGACAATTATGAGGCTCTAGTCTCCGCCTTTCTTAAATCGGCTGAACTCCCTTCTCTCTCCCCAGCAAAAATGGAAACTCTGTGCTCGGAGCTAACCGAAGCAGAAATACAATCCCTGGTACTTGCTCTACCCCTGGGTAAATCCACTGAACATATTGATTCCCCACATGCTGACAATCTATCAAAAATGCATGCGCCCCGTTCCCATGAGACATGCTACAAGCACTTATCGTAACCCTCCCAAAACCGGGTAAACTAAGCGACACCCCACAAAACTTCCGACCCATTTCTTTATTTAATTCGGACATCAAAATTTTTGCTAAATTGATAGCTACCAGGTTAGCCCCTATCCTCCCTTCGCTGATTAATGAAGATCAAACAGGATTTGTGAAGGGTCTGTTGGTGTCAGACAATATCCGACGAGTGATGAACCTTTTTAATTATGCAGACTTACATAGGACCCCCCTCCTGGCGGTGGCCTTGGACGCTGAAAAGGCCTATGAACGTCTACATTGGTCGTTCGCCTTTTCTGTACTGGAGGAAATGGGATTTAGAGGCCTGATTTTCAATGCAATGGCAAGTTGGATTCAGCTCCAACAGCGAAGGTGCTCGCGAATGGGGTATTGTGTGACAGCTTTCCGATTAGCAACGGGTCTCGTCAAGGCTGCCCCCTCTCCCCTCTTCTTTTTATACTGGCCCTGGAGCCTTAAGCGCAACACATGTGGAAAACAGCTGGGATACAGGGATATAAAGTGGGAGCGTATACCCATATCATTTCGTTATATGCGGATGATATTATTCTCACCCAATCTAATCCCTCCTCTTCCCTTGGAACCGCGATGGAAGTCATATCCCAGTTTGGCTTGTTGTCCTACTTAAAAGTTAATGAATCAAAAACCCAGGCACTCCCAATCAATATCCCCAAGGCGGAGGTCCATCGTTTAAAAGTCTTATACCTATTGGATTGGCAGTGTTCGGAATTGACATATTTGGGCGTGAAGCTTACTACACCTTGTTCTCTATTATTTCAATGGAACTATGTGCCCCTGCTATCCACCCTAATGCAAGATTTTAATAACTTTGCCTCCAAATCTACGTCTTGGGTAGGGAGGATAGCTTCATTTCAAATAATGACCTTGCCGAAACTCATCTTTGTTTTCCAATCACTACCAATATCAGTGCCTAATTCCTTTTTTATGAAGGCCCAGTCATTATTAGACAAATTTCTATGGAAAACAGGGCGCCCTAGAATAGCCCTCAACTTAATGGTATGAAGGAAAAAAGCGGGTGGACTAGGCTTGCCATCAATAAAATATTAGCATCAAGCGATATGCTTGGCGTTTCTGAAGGATACTGTGGGTCCAAACAGAGAGGGACTCTCTGAATACTATTTCTTTGACAAGCCGTTTACTTCACCTATTGTGGGGAGCTAGTCCTTCAAATCCTAATGTAACCCTGCTCACAGTAGCCTCAGCAGAAGCAGGATGGCTACGCTTCTACAGGTCCTAGGGTAAGCTTGGCAAACTCCCGTAGACAATAATCCCCATAAGTGCCTTGGGAAGTATGATAGCAGACCTTGATTTGTCCACTTGGAGAGCAGCAGGGGTTACCACCTTAAACCATCTCACTCAGAATAGTTCCCGTCTCCCCTTTGAGACCATTCATAACACGTTTCATATCCCCCACAAAGATTTCTACAAATATTTGAGAGTATGACACTGCTACGCTACTAATTTGAGCAGACACTTAGTATTTCATTTAGACTAACTCAGGCTCTTCCAATCCCCAACACTGAACAAACAGTGCATGACTAGACTTATATACGACTGGTTACAGGGGAAGGCTACTTTTGTCAAATCTAAGCCTATTACCATGTGGGAGTCTGAGCTGGGGCAATCCTTCACTGAAATTGAGTAGTTAAGAGCAGCTGGCTTTCTCTCTACGAATTTTAAGTTTGTCACCCACTATGAAGCAGGAGTTAAAACTCTCCTGAGATGGTACTACACCCCATCCAGACTTAGCAGCATGTACCCTGGAGTGCAGCCCTGTTGCTGGAGAGAATATGGAAATGTGGGCACACTATACAACATACTGTGGTCATGTCCAAAATTAAGTATGTTTTGGCGTAAAATTTTCTCCTTGCTCTCTCAGGCCTTGTCGACTTCCATTCCTCCAACCCCAGAGTTAGCCTTACTGTTTATAGCAGTGGATAACTTCCATTGTGCCCACAGAAGTTTACTTGGCCACATTCTTCTAAGTGCCAAATTGGTCATAACCTGCCATTGGAAATCTAAGACCCCCCCTGACCCACAAGAAGTTGTTTCTGTACTTAACACCACCTGCAGATATGAACATAGGCTCCCCTCCACAATTATTAACCCCCATAAAAGGGACTCATCGTGGGCCCTCTGGAAATCCCACCTGCTATACTCGCAATAGCTCGTCTTGGTTGTACTGGTACACCCCTTGAGGCCGATACTTGTCCGAAAATGCAATCTGATGTTCTGGGTTTCTTCCAATTGCTTGATATGCTAGCTCCTTTGTTCTTACTAAACGATTGAAAAGTTACGTAGCAGTGATATCCTTGCTATACAGTACTTTCATTTGCTGATGGGATTGTTTAATGATTTCTGTTGTACAGCATCTGAATTGTACCGCTGCTTATGACTCTGTATTTGCTTTGTACAACCATATTACCACACTTGTGGTTGTTGTTCTTTTCATAATAAAAAAGCCAATAAAAATTATTATTCTAAAGTTCTTATCCTGGAAAACCTGCTCTTTGCTGATGTGGGGGTTTAGCTCTGGTCTCGAGGATCGTTCACATACAGACTGTTGTCCACTGCAGCTTTAGGGGCCAAACATCGCTTTATTGTCTCAGCATCAACATAAATAAATGAAATGCAAAACAAACACCTGCCCGGCTGGGCTCTAACTTAACACAGTGTGTCCCTGACTCACCTACAACACTGTTCACACACACCGCACCCGTGCGGCTTTTCCAGGCAGCCTGTTCGGTTTCACAGGGGTCTGGGCCCTCCAGCTTGGCTCCAGCCGTGGGTCCCAAACAACAGCCCTCAGCTCCCAGCACTATTAGCAGCTCCAGGAAAATCACCCCAGCTGCTAAGGAGGCTGCCTTTTAAAGGGCCGGATAAAGTCCGGACTGGACCGTGGGGAGTAGGCACCCACCCAGCTCTTTGCCTACTCCCAGTAAGAGCCGGCCCGGATTGGCTTTGCAGCCAAACTAATTCAACAGAGTCTGACAGCACTAGCTGCTGCAGACAACAAAATCCGGCTCTCACCCCACCGAGGCCAGCAACCTCGGTGACACGTACCTGCCATCGCTCTCTCCTATCAGCCATGAGGCCTGTCACTGCCTCACATATCCCCCTTGTTCAACCCCGTAGGGGTGAACACTAGCACCAACCAAGACGCTCGTGAGAGGGCATCGACCTGGCCTACAGTCTTCCCCTTATTCCGCCAGACCCAGGCTAATAGCGCTTGGTTTCTCACCCGCATGAGTTTAGTACGGGGCAGATAAGACCTACTGGAGTTTTCTTGCCCATCTCATGACTCCGGTACTCTCTTTCACGAATGAGGATGATGCAGCTTGCTACCGTGGCCTTCTCTTTCGTTTTCTTTTCTCCACATTCGCATCAGCACATGTTCCTCACATCCTTTCTTGGACTGCTGCATCTCTCGACTGAACTGTTCCCTCACTTCGGCCGACTCTTCTTTAGCCTTATCTTTGGTCTTGGGAACATCTGAGGACTTCTCCCACTCCAACTCATCAGCATCAGCTTCTTCAGCCTTTGAGTCTCTTTTGGAGTCTTCAGTCACTTTGATAGGCTTTTCATCCTTCTCGGACACAGCATCACATACTTGCATTCTTAGCTCCGCTCCTCCTCTTTCTCTTTAAGGACGGAGGTACTTGGGACATCAGAGTCCGTGATCAGACTCATCATCTTCTGGCAATCCCTGCCAAGGTTTATCCAGGATATGGTTCTCCTTTCGGGCAGGATTCAGGAGAGTCAGCCCATCGGAGTAGACAGCACCCTCATGCTGGTCAGTCGGTCCCCGTATTTCTTCCCCAGCAGACTGCTGGCTTTCTGGAAGGCATTGACAGCAGAGGGAATGTCTTTCCACGACCAGGTCCTGGACACACACTGCCACGAGTCTCTGGGCTTCTGCATCCACCTCAGCACTCATCATCTGGTTCAGCAGATACATCTTTCACCTTCTCTGCCTCGGCCGGCACCACGGCGCCACCATCTCAGACCCATTCCTAACAGGCTCTGACTTCTGGCATCTTTTAGAGGAGCTTCCTCTTCAGGTATCTCATTTTCTTTCCACCTGCTGCGCAGGAGAACGCTAGGCCTCTCCAACTCATAGACGTCATCTTTTGAGCTCTGAGATCTTCCATCTCTGCTCTGAGTTGCTTGTTCAGCCACTCCAATTCATCTCGCTCCTTAGGCGCTTTCAAGGGCTCTAGCCAAGGAGAGGGCCTTGGTCTTCTTCTCAGTTTTCCCCACCAGCTTGTTAGCAGCGCCCCCTCTTGGGCCTTCTGTTCCAGCTGCTCTTCACTCTGTTCTGGGGTAACAGCAGGTGTAGGAGTACCACCATTCTTCTTTAGACACTCTGTGGGATTTTCACCCAGGGACTCTTCAAACCCATTGTTGAGGTCTACTATAGACTCTTGTGTCTTTCTGGAGTCTTTTCCCCTCCCAGGACACCAGGAGGTAGACCCTTCAGTTCACTCGTCTTTCCGGGTCTCTCTCTTGACCCTTCTGCAGCCTTCTTCGGTGACTCTGTGACGACAGCTAGTCCCTTCTCTATCGTATCTAGGGACCATGAGGCGAGAGGAGGTCAGCCTCCTGTTTGCAGCTGTACTGTCCTGTCAGGTCATCTAAGACTGTCTGGATACGAGCTTCAGACACTAGGCTGACGTCACCCGACTGAACTCTCGTCTCGTCAGATATAACTGTCACCTGGTCGCTACTAGTAACCACTTTAGTTTGGCGAGACCTCGACATGGCAGTTTCTCTCTCTGAGTTGCTATCGGTCACAGAACGTGCGTTATATATACCGCTCGTGTCATTCTCAATCCTGTCTCTAGGGGCACCGATGAGCTAATCCCCACCTGGGACATTTTATTAACCATGGAGATCTGTGGAGACTGCATATCCACTTCTAGTACGTGTGGTACACCCTCTAGGCCTGCCCCATGTACTTGCACATTTTTCACAGTGGTTTCCTCAGTTGTGAGCTCTCAACATCAATTAGCATTTTTATACCATCCACATTTTTACCAACAGGGGAGCTTCTTCCCTGATCACACCCTTTAAAGGAGCAGGTATATCATCGTCACACATATCATTACACATTTCAACAAACTTTGCACCTTCCTTGGCACCGTGTCTGCACCATTATTTCTAATGGTCATTTCACTTAAACCATTGCTTTCTATTTGCATTTGCCTTACACCTTCACTTAAAGGGACAGGTACAGGTTCTGTAGGAGCTTCATTACTTCCCCACAGAAGTGTCTCCATTGCCCCACATTACATCATGCATGAGCACATTTGCAACATCAACTCCATCAGTCCCTGTTCCCACGCGTGGTCTCACCCTCCGTGAGGACCACCGATAGTCCACAGGATTCACATAATTGTCCCGGACAGTTATCATTCTACTCGCACCCAGGCTAGCATGGGATCTCTGATTTTCGCCATCCCAAATCTAGCCTTGGTCACAGGCACTTTAGACAACACCCTGAGCTTCTCCTCTGCAGGTTCCTGCGATGGAGCAACCGCAACAGGCCTTCCCGCCTGTTCAGACACAGCATTTTTCCTATAGTTACTCTTTTGAGACATTTTACGCTGCAGCGCTTTATCACTCACCGGCCCGGCAGAGTAGCAACTGCCGCCGGCTCACTGTCACTGGGTCTGCCACAAAATAATCAACCGAACAGTCTTACCGATTGTCGTCACTGACTCGGCACGGTCATCACCCGTCTCCTCAATGCAGTAGTAGCCATGGGAGACGCCTTGGACTTGTCTCCTGTCTTTTCCCGGACGGACATTCCAGCCGCACCCTTTAAGATTCTGTGCACAGTCGCAGGGAAAATAGGCACTCCTGAGAAACGCACCACTCTCCAGCTCTTGTCTTCCGACGGTTGCCCTTGGCAACAGCATGCATATTCTCCTCCAACACTGCACTCAGAGCCACCACTCCAGTGCCGCACTCGGCTTTCTCACCAACCGATCAGTCTCCAGCACCAGCTGCTCCATTACACCCTCAGTGGCCTTGGTTTCCAGCCAAACCGGGCCACTTCTCATACGGTATCACCATTGGTACAAGCAGCTTCCGCCACACGTTCTGAAGTAGTAGCTGGTTGGTCTCCTGGTGCTGCAAGTTAGCCTCCACAAGGGCTTTTACAACCGCCTCCATTGTGTCAGGAAAAACAGTCCACAATCGCATGAGCGGCACTTGCTTCACTAGACAAACAGGCTTCCGGCCCTTTAAATCACTGCATAGCAAAACAGCAATTCCTTGGCAACTTTCACAGCACCTGCTCTTCTCAGTCAGGTCGTTGCCCCTAGCAACACTTTTGCCTTTTCCAGCAGGGACGACTTGCCCGCATCCTCCACCAAATGTGGGGGTTTAGCTCTGGTCTCGAGGATCGTTCACATATAGACTGTTGTCCACTGCAGCTTTAGGGGCCAAACATCGCTTTATTGTCTCAGCATCAACATAAATAAATGAAATGCAAAACAAACACCTGCCCGGCTGGGCTCTAACTTAACACAGTGTGTCCCTGACTCACCTACAACACTAGTCACACACACCGCACCCGTGCGGCTTTTCCAGGCAGCCTGTTCGGTTTCACAGGGGTCTGGGCCCTCCAGCTTGGCTCCAGCCGTGGGTCCCAAACAACAGCCCTCAGCTCCCAGCACTATTAGCAGCTCCAGGAAAATCACCCCAGCTGCTAAGGAGGCTGCCTTTTAAAGGGCCGGATAAAGTCCGGACTGGACCGTGGGAGTAGGCACCACCCAGCTCTTTGCCTACTCCCAGTAAGAGCCGGCCCGGATTGGCTTTGCAGCCAAACTAACTAACAGAGTCTGACAGCACTAGCTGCTGCAGACAACAAAATCCGGCTCTCACCCCACCGAGGCCAGCAACCTCGGTGACACGTACCTGCCATCGCTCTCTCCTATCAGCCATGAGGCCTGTCACTGCCTCACACTGGCTATTACGTCAGCAAAGAGAATTGGAGAATTGCAGGACTTGGCCGCGGTGGAGCCATACACACTCTTCTTGCTGGATAGAGTTCTCCTCCCAACCTTTGTTCCTAAAGTTCCTTCCTTCCACAACATAAACCAGGTGATTTCTTGACCGATTTTCAATCCAGCTCCAGTATCGGAGCAAGAACAAGTTCTTCAGACCCTAGATGTTGCTAGAAGCATGAAGGTATACTAAGAAAGAACTAAATACTGAGATCTGAGAATTTGTTCATTGTCTTTGCTGGAGGGCACAGAGGTAGAGATGTCGCGAACATAAAATTTTCCGTTCGCGAACGGCGAACGCGAATTTATGCAAATGTTTACGAATGGGCGAACAGGGCGAACCGCCATAGACTTTAATAGACAGGTGAATTTTATAACCCACAGGGACTCTTTCTGGCCACAATAGTGATGGAAAAGTTGTTTCAAGGGGACTAACACCTAGACTGTGGCATGCCGGAGGGGGATCCATGGCAAAACTCCCATGGAAAATTACATAGTTGATGCAGAGTGTGGTAAGTTGAATTTGCAATGCGATTAATATAACCTGCATTAATCGCATTGCGAATTCAACTTAGAGCTAGGTTCCTAATGGTTGTATTGCTAGAATATAACAAAGACTGAGAATATAGCGCTATATTCTCAATCTTCGTTATATTCTAGCAATGCAACCATTAGGAACTCAGATCTAAGTTGCAATCGCAATGCAATTAATACAGGTTATATTAATCGCATTGCGATTACAACTACTAACACTGCAGCTTCAGAATGAATCTAAGATGGATGCCGTCCTTGCTTTTTGATAAGAGATGGGAGGGTCTGGGAGGGAGACTGATGTCCCAGCCCTAAAAAGGGCTTTTTGGGGTGCTGTCAGGACGCTGTCCTTACAGCAGAGATCAGATGAGTCTTTCAGGACTGGAGTGTACACTGAATACACTAGCCTAGCTATCGATTTCCCCATTAAATCAGCAGCAGCTACACTGTCCCTCCTCTCACTAAGCCTGCAGCTTCCAAATGAATCTAAAATGGATGCTGTCCAGGAGATGGAAGGGTCTGGGAGGGAGTGTATGCTGCTGATTGGCTGGAATGTGTCTGCTGACTGTGAGGTACAGGGTCAAAGTTTGCTCAATTATAAAGTATAGGGGCAAACGCAAACATCGCATATGTTCGCCTGCCGCAGCGGACGCGAACAAGCTATGTTCGCCAGGAACCATTCGCCGGCGAATAGTTCAGGACATCTCTAAACAGAGGTCTTAAAGCTTCCAAACCAACATTAAGCCGCTGGATCAAGGAGGCAATCAGAGTAGCTTTTGTCGCTCAGGAGTTGACTCCCCCAGCTTTTGTCCAAGCTCATGCTACGAGAGCGGTCGCTACCTCAGTGGCTGAGAGGAGCCTAGTACCATTGGAGCACATTTGCGCTGCGGACTCATGGAGTGTCCATGCTACATTTGTAAGCCATTATAGGCTTGATCTAAGGAATTCAGAACCTGCCGCCTTTGGCAGGTCTGTCCTGAATTTAGTTCAGCTGGAAGACCCTCCCTCATAGGTTTTCTTCTTGCTAAATCTCGGTTGTGCTGCTGTTGGGACCTAAGGGAATCGTTAATTGCTAACGATAATTTGTTTTCCCTTAGTCCTATCAGCAGCACACGTATATCCCTCCATCTAGTTTTTTGTTGTTGTTAATACTAACTATTTTGTCTGTGTGTTGGTGGTGACATTTCTGCAGTGAAATAGAGAATCAGTGTATTTTTGGTGGAAAAAAGCAGTATTCCTGGTCCACAAAACAGCTGTGCATACAGCATACAAACACAAACAATACAATACAAAAACAAATTTTAAATTTCTGCAGGGAAATAGTGCATCAGTGTGTTTGGGGGAAAAAAAAGCCGTGTTCTAGGCCCACAAACCAGTTGTACAAAAAGCATAGAAATACCTATGTTTAATTTCCAGCCTTTAAATACTGCATTTGTGAATTTTGGTGACAAAAGCTGTATTCTGGGTCCCCAAAGCAGTTGTGCTTGCAGCGTATAAATACCTACGTTTAATTTCCAGCAGTTAAATACTGCATTTGTGTGTTTTAGTGAAAAAAGCAGTGTTGTGGGTCCACAAAGCAGTTGTGCATACAGCGTACAAATACCAATTTCAAATTGCAGCACGGAAATAGTGCTTCAGTGTGTTTTACTGAAAAAAAGCTGTGTTCTAGGCCCACAAAACAGTTGTGCAAAAAGAATAGAAATACCTATGTTTAATTTCCAGCCTTTAAATACTGCATTTCTGAATTTTGGTGACAAATGCCGTGTTCTGTGTCCCCAAACCAGTGGTGCATACAGCGCATAAATATCTACGTTTAATTTCCAGCAGTTGGGTCCTGGCACACATGAGCGACTACATGCTGCAGTGTCTGCACAATGACAGCATTTGAACAACATGGTGGAACAGTACATTTGCACACCCCTCCACTTACTGACTGATGGTTCTGCCCCATTAAACTTCTGGGTCCCCAAATTGTCCACATGGCCTGAGCTTGCCCTTTATGCCTTGGAGGTGCTGGCCTTCCCTGCAGCTAGTGTATTGTCTGAATGTGTACTTAGCATGGCAGGGAACATCATTACAGACAAACACAGCTGCCTGTCCACAAGGTCACATTCATTAAAATGAACCAGGCATTGATCCCACAGGACTTGTCCGTACCTTTTGCAGAATAGACATTTATAACCGCTTCAACCATACATTCTTGTACTCCAGTGTGCTTAGACATTGAATCCTTTTTTTTTATTCGTACCATTATTTTAGCTGGGGCTACCCCAATTTGAGTGAACCTCTCCTCTGTCTGGGTGCCAGGGGCCTACATTTCTGATAATCGCCTGTTCCATTGGTGGGTGACATGAAGCCTGTTTTGCCGTGAATTGACCTTTCTCTTCTGTCTTGGTGCCAGGGGCTCACATTTCTGATAATCGCCTGTTCCATTGTGGGTGACATGAAGCCTGTTTTGCCGTGCATTAGCCTCTCCTCTGTCTTGGTGCCAGGGGCTCACATTTTTGATAATCTCCTGTTCCATTGTGGGTGACATGAAGCCTGTTTTGCCTTGAATTAACCTCTCCTCTTTATGGGTGCCAGGGGCCTACTTTTCTGATAATCTCCTGTTCCATTGGTGGGTGACATGAAGCCTGTTTTGCCGTGCATTGCCCTCTCCTCTGTCTGGGTGCCAGGGGCCTTCATTTCTGATAATCGCCTGTTTCATTGGTGGGTGACATGAAGCCTGTTTTGCCGTGAATTGACCTCTCCTCTGTCTGGGTGCCAGGGGCCTAAATTAGTGAAAATGACCTGTTCCATTGCTGGGTGACATGAAGCCTTTTTTGATGTGCATTAACCTCTCCTCTGTCTGGGTGCCAGGAGCCAAAATTAGTTAAAATGTCCTGTTCCATTGCTGTGTGACAATAACCTCTTATTGCCGTGAATGCACCTCTCCTCTGTCTGGGTGCCAGGGGCCAAAATTAGTGAAAATGGCCTGTTCTATTGCTGGATGACATTGACCTCTTATTGCCGTGAATGCACCTCTCCTCGGTATTCCTGGTCCACAAATCAGTTTAAAATACACCAGCACAAATACCTATTTTCAATTTCAGCACTGAAATATTGCATTACAGTGTTTTAGGGAAAAAAGTGGTATTCCTGGTCCAACAAGAGTTTAAAATACACCACCCAAATACCTATTTTACATTTCTGCAGTGAAATAGTGCATCAGTGTATTTTGGGGAAAAAAGCGGTATTCCTGGTCCACAAAGCAGTTTAAAATACACCGCCCAAATACCTATTTTACATTTCTGCAGTGAAATAGTACATCAGTGTATTTTTGGAAAAAAGTGATATTCCTGGTCCACAAAGCAGTTGTGCATACAGCGTACAAATACCTATTTTAGATTTCAGCACTGAAATATTGCATTACTGTGTTTTAGGGAAAAATGCGGTATTCCTGGTCCACAAAGAGTTTAAAATACACCACCCAAATACCTATTTTACCTTTCTGCAGTGAAATAGTGCATCATGGTATTTTTTTGGGGGAAAAATCAGTATTTGTGGTCCACATAGCAGTTGTGCATACAGCGTACTAATATCTCATTTTAATTTCTGCACTGAAACAGCACATTACTGTGTGTTAGGGAGAAAAGCAGTATTCCTGGTCCACAAATCAATTTAAAATACACCGCCCAAATACTTATTTTACATTTCTGCAGTGAAATAGTGCATCAGAATATTTTTGGGAAAAAAAGCGGTATTCCTGGTCAACAAAGCAGTTTTGCATGCAGCGTACAAATACCTATTTTAAATTTCAGCACTGAAATAGTGCATTACTGTGTTTTAGGGGAAAATGCGGTATTCCTGGTCCACAAAGAGTTTAAAATACACCACCCAAATACCTATTTTACCTTTCTGCAGTGAAATAGTGCATCATGGTATTTTTTTGGGGGAAAAAACAGTATTTGTGGTCCACATAGCAGTTGTGCATACAGCGTACTAATATCTCATTTTAATTTCTGCACTGAAACAGCACATTACTGTGTGTTAGGGAGAAAAGCAGTATTCCTGGTCCACAAATCAATTTAAAATACACCGCCCAAATACTTATTTTACATTTCTGCAGTGAAATAGTGCATCAGAATATTTTTGGGAAAAAAAGCGGTATTCCTGGTCAACAAAGCAGTTTTGCATGCAGCGTACAAATACCTATTTTAAATTTCAGCACTGAAATAGTGCATTACTGTGTTTTACGGAAAAAAGCAATTTTCTTGGTCCACAAAGCAGTTTTGCATGCAGCATACAAATACCTATTTTGAATTTCAATCTATTAAATATTGCATTAGTGAATTTTGGGGGAAAAAGCTGTGTTCTTGGTTCACAAAGCAGTTGTGCATACAGCGCACAAATACCTACACTTAATTTACAGCCGATAAATATTGCATTTGTGAATTTTGGGGGAAAAAGCCGTGTTCTTGGTTCACAAAGAAGTTGTGCATACAGCGTACAAATACCTACACTTAATTTACAGCCGTTAAATATTGCATTTGTGAATTTTGGGGACAAAAGCCATGTTTTTGGTCCACAAAGAAGTTGTGCATACAGCGTACAAATACCTATTTTAAATTTCAGCACTGAAATAATGCATTAGTGTGTTTTAGGGAAAAAAAGCTGTGTTCTTGGTTCACAAAGCAGTTGTGCATACAGCGTACAAATACCTATGTTTAATTTTCAGCCATTAAATAGTGCATTTGTGAATTTTTGGGAATAAAGTCATGTTCATGGTCCACAAAGCAGTTGTTCATACAGTGTACAAATACCTATTTTAAATGTTAGCACTGAAATAGTGCATTAGTGTGGTTTTATAGAAAAAAGCTGTGTTCTTGGTTCACAAAGCAGTTGTGCATACAGCGTATAAATACCTAAGTTTAATTTTCAGCCGTTAAATAGTGCATTTGTGAATTTTGGGGAAAAAGCGTTTTTCATGGTCCAGAAAGCATTTTAAAATACACAGCCCAAATACCTATTTTGCATTTCTTCTGTGAAATAGTGCATTAGTGTATCTTAGTGAAAAAAAAGCCGTATTCTTGCTTCAAAAAGCAGTTGTGCATACAGCGTAAAAGTACCTCATTTACATTTCTTCAGTGAAATTGTGCATTAGTGTTTTTTGGGGAAAAAAAGCTGTTTTCTTGGTCCACAGAGCATTTTTATGACACGGGCACTGCGTTAGTGTTAGTGAACTTAATTGTTGACTATTGGCAGTTAAATTGACACCGGAGAGAAACCATCGGTCAGCTTGGTGGGTGAACACAAGTAATGAGGAGAACATCAAATAAGGGACGTGGACATGTCATGGTGGTGTTGGTGGAGCTCCTGTTGCTGGGAGAGGACGTGGCCGTTCAGAGCCAACTACAGGTCCAAGTGAACCACCTTACTCGGGTGTGAGTAGGCGACAGCACCTGCAGCGTTATTTGGTAGGCCCGAATGCCGCTCTACGGATGATGAGGCAAGAACAAGTACAGGCGATAGTAGATTGGGTGGCTGACAGTGTCTCCAGTTCCTTCACAGTATCTCCCACCCAGTCCTCTGCAGAAATCTCAGAATTGGCACCTGCAGCCCATGCCCATCAGTCTTTCACCTCACCACCTTGCAAAGCTGCCAAGCAATCTGAGCTCCAAGTCATGCAGCAAATTCTTATGCTGTTTGATGACTCTGCTTGCAGGGTTTCCCCGGCCCATCAACCTAGCCCTGCCCCAGAAATGGAAGACATTGAATGCACTGATACCCAACTACTTATGTTGCAGGATGAGGACATGGAAAGACCGCTGCAGCACGTCTCTGATGATGACAAAACACAGGTGACAACTGCTATGGCTTTCTGCCATGTGCAGAACGACGAGGAGGGCAGGGGTAAAGAATGGGTGAAAGATGATGTGGAGGATGATGAGGTCCTAGACCCAGACTGGACTCAAGGTCGTGCTAGTGACGTGTGCAGTTCTGAGGAAGAGGCGGTGGTCGCACAGAGGCAACAGTACAGCAAAAGAGGTAGAAGGGTGCAAAAGCGGAGTAGCCATTCCAGAGACAGTACGCCTGCTACTGCCCACCACACCCAGGGACCGAGCACACCAAGGCCAGGTCCAAGGAGTTCATTTTCTTGGCAGTTCTTCACACAATGTCCTGACGACATAAATGCACTATTAAATGGCTGGAAATTAAACATAGGTATGTGTACGATGTATGCACAACTGCTTTGTGAACCAAGAACACGACTTTTTTTCCCTAAAACACACAGTAATGCACTATTTCATTGCTGAGATTTAAAATAGGTATTTGTACGTTGTATGCACAACTGCTTTGTGATCCAAGAGCACGGCTTTTTTTCCCATAATTTACAAATGCACTATTTAACGGCTGAAAATTAAACATAGGTATTTGTATGCTGTATGCACAACTGCTTTGTGAACCAAAAAAACGGCTATTTTCCCCAAAATTCACAAATGCACTATTTAATGGCTGAAAATTACATGTAGGTATTTGTACGCTGTATGTACAACTTCTTTGTGAACCAAGAACACAGCTTTTTTCCCTAAAACACACTCTAATGCACTATTTCAGTGCTGAAATTAAAAATAGGTATTTGTACGCTGTATGCACAACTGCTTTGTGGACCAAAAACACGGCTTTTTTCCCCATAATTCACAAATGTAGTATTTAACGGCTGGAAATTAAACGTAGGTATTTGTACGCTGTATGCACAACTGATTTGTGATCCAAGAACACAGCTTTTTTCCCTAAAACACAGAAATGCACTATTTCAGTGCTGGGATTTAAAATAGGTATTTGTACTCTGTATGCACAACTGCTTTGTGTATCTGGAATACCGCTTTTTTTCCCAAAAAATACACTGATGCACTATTTCACTGCAGAAATATATAATATGTATTAGTACACTTTATGCACAACTGCTTTGTGGACCAAGAACACAGCTTTTTTCCCCAAAATTCACAAATTCACTATTTAACATCTGGAAATTAAACATAGGTATTTCTACGCTGTTTGCACAACTGCTTTGTGAACCAAGAACATAGCGTTTTTCCCCTAAAGCACACTAATGCACTATTTTAGTGCTGAGATTTAAAATAGGTATTTGTACACTGTGTGCACAACTGATTTGTTGACCTGGAATACCGTTTTTTCCCCAAAAATACACTGATGCACTATTTCACTGCAAAAATGTAAAATTTTTATTTCTACGCTGTATGCACAACTGCTTTGTCGACCAAGAACACAACTTTTTTTCCCCAAAATTCACAAATTCAGTATTTAACGGCTGGAAGTTAAACAGAGGAATTTGTACGCTGTATGCAGAACTGCTTTGTGAACAAAGAACAAATCTATTTTTCCCTAAAACACAGTAATGCACTATTTCAGTGCTGAAATTTAAAATAGGTATTTGTACGCTGTATGCACAACTGCTTTGTGGACCTGGAATACTGCTTTTTTCCCAAAAAATACACTGATGTTCTATTTCACTGCAGAAATGTAAAATATGCATTTATACGCTGTATGCACAACTGCTTTGTGGACCAAGAACATGGCTTTTTCCCCCAAAATTCACAAATTCACTATTTAACGGCTGGAAATTAAACGTAGGTATTTGTACGCTGTATGCACAACTGATTTGTGATCCAAGAACACCGTTTTTTTCCCCCTAAAGCACACTAATGCACTATATTAGTGCTGAGATTTAAAATAGGCATTTGTACGCTGTATGTACAACTGCTTTTTGATCCAAGAGCACGGCTTTTTTCCCCATAATTTACAAATGCACTATTTAACGGCTGAAAATTAAACCTAGGTATTTGTACGCTGTATGCACAACTGCTTTGTGAACCTAGAATACCGCTTTTTCCCTAAAATGACACTGATGCACTATTTCACTGCAGAAATATATAATATGTATTAGTACGCTTTATGCACAACTGATTTCTGACCAAGAACACAGCTTTTTTCCCCAAAATTCACAAATTCACAATTTAACGTCTGGAAATTAAACATAGGTATTTCTACACTGTATGCACAACTGCTTTATGAACCAAGAACATAGCGTTTTTCCCCTAAAGCACACTAATGCACTATTTTAGTGCTGAGATTTAAAATAGGTATTTGTACACTGTATGCACAACTGCTTTGTGGACCAGGAATACCACTTTTTTTTTAAAAAAAATACACTGATGCATTATTTCACTGCTGAAATTGAAAATACGTTTTGGTGCGTTGTATGCACAAGTGCTCTATATTATCACAATACAGATTTGTGCCCCAGACTAAAGGTAATGTAGTGGACTTGACCTGCCAGAAAAAAATGATTTTTTTTCCTTCACTGAGCATCCAAAAAGGATTAGACTGATGTCCCTGGCAGGCTGGCACACATTCAGGTCACATGCAGTTCCAAGGGCACTGCAGTGGCTAAAATTGCCGCCGACCCCACCTCAGTAACAGCTGGATTTAAAAAAAAAAACACTTTGCATTATCACTGGGCTCAGGGCTGGGTACTAAAATTTGGGATTGCAGTAGCACCCTCCCTCAATAATTGCTGTAGCTTCAAGATTTCACACCACCAGGTTTAACAGATTTCTTTCCTAATCTCTCTCTGGGAGCACGGGCAGCAACCTTTCCCTATACTAACAGCAGCAGATTGACGTGCAGCACTACGTGACTCCAGCTTATAAAGAGGATGGGTCACATGCTGCACTCAACCAATTACAGCCATGCCATTAGTAGGCATGGCTGTGTTGGCTTCTTAGGGCAAAGATGTAAAACGCTTGCTGATTGGCTGCTCTACAGCCTTTCAACAAGCAGGAAGAATCGCCGAACAAAGGACCCAAACCCAAACTTTTATGAAAATGTTCGGGTTTGAGTCCGTGTCCCAAACATCCTAAAATACGGTACAAACAGTTTGGGATCACTCAACTCTACCCGATTAATAAAGGTGTTGTCCATAATTTTACTATGGATAGCTGAGGATTGGCCATCACTATCTGATCGAAGGGGGTTTGACACACGACACCCCGCCAATCTTCTGCGTCAGAAATTCTCAGTGACTTCCGTGACACTGTGTAGTGGAAGGAGCTGATTACCGTTCACTTCATCAGGAGCATCGCGGCAGTAACCAGTCCTGTCCACTGCACAATAGCAGGTGCCAGAACCACTGCAGATCAGAGCTGATCAGTGGGGGTGTGGGATGTCGGACCTCCACCAATTAGGTAATTAGGACAAAATCCTGGACAACCACTTTAAACCCAAAAGACAAGTGAATCATAACAAATCTGGCAGTGCGTGTGAACCCACTGCGTCAACTAATCAGTTTGACTTTGGGCTAAACCTAAAGGCTTTGTTCTGGAGGTTCTCTGATATTCATCCTTTAATCCCAAGACAGGGATCTGGACTTCGCTGCAGGGAACCAACCAGGCTGCTGACTCCTGGATTATTCCAGGTGTAGTTGGCACTCACTCACGGGGATCAGACACTGGTGCGAAGCACCGAGGACTCATGCATAAAGCATAGTGTGAACACAGTCCAAGGTCAGGTCAGGCTAAGTACTTGCATATTCCAAATAGCAATTCCTAGGTTGGGTCAAGCAGAATACAAGTGTAGTCCAGGTCACAGTTCTAAAGTCAGGGCAGACGGCAAACAGCAGAAAACCTCAAAGCTCAGGCAAGGAGGTTGATCCACAGCCCAGCTAAATAGGAAGAATGATCAGCAACTGAGACAGCACCTGGACAGGAGTCAGGAGGAAAGCATTAACTCCCGCAGTGCTGAAGGAAAGTTCACTGAGCACTACCAATTCACACAGGAAGAGCAGGGTGACGTCCATGCTTGCCTGGAACAGCAGGACAGCGGTGGGCATGGACCACAAATCTGACAGAATGTATGTGCTGGGTCCTCCAATAGAGTTGGACAGTCTTTGTAGCTGCTCTGGCAAATTTAGAGACCCTCCTCCTGGTAACTCTTAAATCAATAAGTCTTTAGATAGCATCCAACTAAGGGTCACATCTGTGCCAACCATGCCTATTAGTTAGGTATCTCCCTACTTCTCTATTGGACGTGTCTTTGATTCTAATTGACGCCTCTTCTCTTATGTGTTGCATTAATATTTTTTATTCTGTTACAGGGACATTACGCTCCAGTAAATGCCGACCAAGCTAGGCTGGATGCCAGGATGATCTTATTTAGCCTTGAGTATTATTTGGTTCTTACCTTTCTGATACTACAGATATGGGGTAAGTAATGCATAAGTGAAGATAAAG
Organism: Bufotes viridis; assembly: GCA_033119425.1. NCBI lineage: Eukaryota > Metazoa > Chordata > Amphibia > Anura > Bufonidae > Bufotes > Bufotes viridis. The sequence goes on from CM065590.1 coordinate 592,126,686, forward strand.
CTCCACTTACAAATCCACCTTATTGCAATCTAATCAGACTATAATTTTTTGCAATGAGCATTTCCCACTGAAATCCTCCTTCCATCAGCATGCTCTGAGACCTCTGTCTCCCCAGCCGTCACTGACCACACTTTCGATAGACGCTTTATATTTGGTCGTCGTTTTGTGCAGCGCAGTGGATTGACCCACGGCACAGGACATGGAGAAATACATGAAACCATTATATGTTATCAGGGCGAAAGTGATCTCTTCCTCATCTTCTAGCAGCCCGTACTTCTCCTTTTCCCACCTGCAGGCCCTCAATGTTCAGACATTGAGACGAGGCCATTACGGAGGAAGGAGATGTAGCTGCATCTTCTCATTTGCAGAGGGAAGGGGCAGGAGGAGATGTCTGCAGATAGAATGACTCTGACATCACACCAGGAAGAACTGGATGAAGAGGATTTTGTATATCAAGACTCATTGCCCCATTTTTACCATCACCATCCTTAGGACCTCCATAACTGGCAAAACAAAAGGGGCAATGACATTTATTGGACTGCTGCAGAACCTCCACTGCAGTACCGGGCATGGCAATCCCCATACAAATGTGGTTGCATCTGTTATTGCAGATCAGTGTATTCAAGTAAATGGGCTGATTTAGGGCCACATCTATGGACCTGGCTGTGTTGGTATCAGTACATGGCACTGGCGGATCCTAGGGGGCAATGGTGCAATTGTGAGCAGCAATGTTGGTGGTGGCCATGCACAGGGAGATGAACGGTTCCGCTGTGGAAGCGTTCATCTCTATAGTCATCTGTATCGCCATCCTCAGGACAGCGATACAGATGGCTGTGCTGTGGGGCAGGGAAGGGAGAGGTGTCTCCCTTCCCTGTTCCTCTGATAGGCTGTGGGCCTTGTGCTTGCAGCCTATCAGAGGTTGGCGCAGGCAGCGTGATGGCATTATCGCGCCGCCTGAGCCGTACAGCGCGGGACACAGGCCGGAAGAGGCCTGCATCGCATCGCTGCCATGGAGGTAAGTATAAGTGTTTTTTTCTTTTTTTTATAAGAGGCACTTGTTACTGGGACATGATGGGGGGGGCACTTGTTACTGGGACATGATGAGGGGGGGGAGAGGCACTTGTTACTGGGACATGATTGGGGGGAGGGGGAGGGAGAGGCACTTGTTACCGGGACATGATGAGGGGGGAGATCACCTGTTACTGGGACATGATGGGGGGGGGTTGGGCACTTGTTACTGGGACATAATGAGGAGGGGGAGAGGCATTTGTTACTGGGATATGATGAGGGGGAGGAGAGGCACTTGTTACTGGGACATGATGAGGGGGGGGGGAGGCACTTGGTACCAGGACATGATGAGGTGGGGAAGAGGCACTTGTTACCGGGACATGATGAGGGAGGCACTTGTTACTGAGACATCTGGGACATGATGAGGGGGGAGAGGCACTTGTTACTGGGACATGATGGGGGGGAGAGGCACTTGTTACCGGGACATAATGAGGGGGAATAGAGGCACTTGTTACCGGGAGCACGATGAGGGGGAGTAGGGGGCACTTGTTACTGGGACATCTGGGACATGATGAGGGGGAGAGGCACTTGTTACTGGACTTGTTACTGGGACATCTGGGACATGATGAGGGGGGAGAGGCACTTGTTACTGGAACATGATGGGGGGGGAGGCACTTGTTACTGGGACATAATGAGGGGGGGAGAAGCACTTGTTAGTTACTGGCACTGATTGGGGGGGAGAGGCACTTGTTACTGGCACATGATTGGGGGACATCTATGGGGGCACTTCTTACTGGCACATTAGTAAACTATTTTATTTATTTTTTTGTCAAACTGCAGAGACGAAAAATGGTGGTCTTTTCTGAAGGTCTCAAAGAAGAAGATGAGGAAAGAGAACATCTACATCAAAGGAGACGTCACTGGGTGTAAGAGGTTTGGGGTGTTGTATCACCCTGTATTTCTGTAGTGATGGGAGCAAGGGGCGTAATAATGGTGGGAAGTGCCCCTCCCGAGACCAGGCTCTGGATCCGCCACTGCTACATAGCCCATTCACATGGAGTCTTTTGCCAGATGTATTTGTCATGGATTGCGTGAAGTGGCGCACACAAATCTCACAGGACCCCACAGCAAAAGTTAGTATTGGCCCCTCTGCAGCCACCTATTCCCCAATCACTCCCATGAATCCAAAGTGCAACATCTCAGATTTCAGACCTCATATAGTACATGCACCTCTTTCCAACAAAGCTAGAACCAGCCCTGTACCTCACATAGGTCCAGAGATCTCCCCATTCATTGCTCTGCTAGATTTATATCAAGCTGGTAGCTCAAGGGGAGGGTCTTTTCTGCTGCAGCTCAGGGGGCGTGTCCATGATCTCCCTATCAGAGCTCAGAAGGCAGTTGAAAGATGAGACTGAGCATGTGCGACCTTCTCAGTGAGCAGGACAAAGAAAAAAGGAAAAAAACAAACAGCAGGTGGCGCAATACAGATTATTGTATTTTATTGAACAGCTCAGTGGCTATGCTAAATGTTTAATTACATGCAATTACAAAAGAATTCAGATTCAGGTGCTGGTTTGAAAACTGCAGAATATTGTTTGTGAGACAACTCCTTTAAGGGTAATATATTTTCTTAGAAACAAATTATAAGAAAAAATTCACCCTTGGCCTCAACCAACTTTATCCGATTTCTATGACAGAAAAAGTTGAATGGATGCTTCTACATAGGGAGCTCATTCTGAATGCCGTATTTCTTAATGTGTTTACGCCAGACACCTGGTATAATGATGAATCTTCTGTTAGAAAGCTAGCTGCCTGCAGCCACCACTAGGGGGAGCTCAGTGCATAGGAACTAATTATAATAGAAGCATGAATTATATGTTTGCACTAGTGGAAGCTGCATGAAAATGCTGTGATTTTACATCGGGAAGAGAAAGAAGGAGTTCAGTGCCCACCTACCGACCCCCTGGCACCAAAGCAGTTCCATTGCAGGTATGCCACTGAATTCACACCAAAAAGCAGCCAGCAGCTGTCACTAAATCTGCCCCTATTTTCACTGAGAATCTATGTTGCAGTTTATGCAGCCTCGTTTTATAACCACCCCTGCACCCAGAAAGGACACGCTCTTTCTTTATACGGCATCCATGTGGATGTCACAAGAAACCGTGCTGTGTGTCCTCCTGTGATTTAGCACCACTCAGTGTGGAGAAACTGCAAGTGAGTCCTTGACATTTTAATGGAAAAAACTGATTAAGGCCTCATGCACACAAATGTATTTTCTTTCCGTGTCCGTTCGGTTTTTTTTTCTGTGGACCGTATACAGGGGTGGGATTCAAATTTTTAACAACAGGTTCCCTACTCCGCGGTGGATACACAGCGTCGCGACACATATACGCCGCGTCACGACACGTTTACATATACATACACCATATATATGCAGCACATATAAATACACTATATACATGGTACACATACATAAGTACACCATATACACTACACACATATTGTCACATTTCTCCCCACATGGCCCCCTCCATCCTCCATGTTGTCACATTTCTCCCCACATGGCCCCCTCCATCCTCCATACTGTCACATTTCTCAGTGAGGGGGGCACAAATGATGGCATAATAAATGTGAGGGGGCACAAATGATCCTGGCATAATCAATATGTGTAGGGGCCTACAAATCATGGTCATAAATTACTGTGAGGGGGCAAATGATGGCAAAATTACTGTAGAGGAGCACAAATGATGGCATAATTACTGTGAGGGGCACAAATGATGGCAATTACTGTGAGGGGCCTCACAGTAATTTGCCATCATTTGTGCCCCTCACATTTATTATGCCATCATTTGTGCCCTCACAGTAATTTTGCCATCATTCCCCCCTCACAGTAATTTTGCCATAATTTGTGGCCCCACACATTTATTATCCAATCATTTGTGCCCCCCTCACAGTAGCTGTGCCCATCACTCATTCCCCCTTTGGTGTGAAGTGTTAGGAGCAAAACAAAGAACAAAAAAAAAAAGCATACTTACCTTCTCCACTGATGACAGGCTCGGCTCCCACACTGACCCTGCTACAGGCTGTGCAAGGGAAGACTGATTCCCGGGCTTTCACAGCTCCTCCCACAGCCAGCAGCAGGAAGTGCGGCCAGCAGGGGGAGCTCCTGAGCTGTGAAGCAGTAAGGTCTCACTGCTTCACTACGGAACGGCCAGGTCGGTGTGTGTAAGTTCAGCGGCGGCGTGTGTGTGTGTGTGATGTGGTGCAGGGAGCTGCAGGTCCGCAGGACCGGATCGGGATCCCTGCTTCTCACCGGTCCTGCGAACCGGCTGTGATTTCAACAAACGGTTCGGCAGAACCGGAGAGAACTGGCTGGATCCCACCCCTGACCGTATATGGAACCATTCATTTCAATGGGTCTGCAAAAGGCAGGATAGGACTGCAAGGATAGGACTGTTCTATTAAAGGCCAGCTGTTCTGGCACACTGATCCGTTTTTTGCGGATCGCAAAATACATACGGTCGTGTGCATAAGGCCTAAGGGTCAATTTGCATGTCCACATTATGGGTCCGCATCCGTTCCACAATTTTGTGGAATGGGTGCTGACCCATTTACTTTTAAATGGGCTGCAAAAGATGCGGACAACATACTGTGTGCTGTCCGCATCTGCACTTCAGTTCCACGGCCCCGCAAAAAAATAGAACATGTCCTACTCTTGTGTGCAGGCACAAAAAAAGGCATTTCTATTATTGTGACGGCCATGTCCGGTCCTCAAAATGCGGGACGCACATGGTTGGTGTCCTTGTTTTGCGCATCCGCAATTTGCAGACCACATAACACTTGGGGACATGTGAATGGACCCTAAGTTTCAGATTTTGCCTTTGCAAAATCCACCGTGTGAACTGGTCCTTATAGCACAAATTAACCCTTAAATTAGATTGAAGGAAGGAAGGGCCTATTTGTAGAGCTTAAAAATGAGAGACTGAGAGCAGAGTGCGCCCGTCTGTGCCCCTGTCTGTGCCCCCATGTCAGCACTGTTTCTATTTACACAGATGAGCAGCTGAGGCATCGCCAAGCATTTCTAAAGCTGAGCGCCCCCTGCAGGGGTTCACTCCTTGGGGTGCAGAGGATGCAGTTGTATCACATATGTGGACTAGGGCACTATATGTGACGTGTCTGGACGTGGCACTCCCCTGTGCTGTAGATAATTGAGCATATTGTGTTTTTTCTCTCTGCAGATAACGGCTGTGAAGCCAATGGATATAAGATAACTGTATCCAGGGAATTCAGGGCACAGGCCGGACTCTGCGTCCACATCCCGTGCACATTCACCAGCGCTGTAGCAATAAGCACATCGGCCACAGGACTTTGGTTCAGACCAGATTACCGTGGACAACGTGTGGCCTCGACCATCTGGAGACCAGAAGGACGAATGTTCTTCACTGGAGAAGTCTGGAGGGGAGACTGCTCCCTGTTCATCAATGACGTCCGGGAAAGCGATGGAAACTCCTATCTGTTCAGGCTGGAAGACGTAAATAATAATCATTACACTTACACTAATGTCCTCCCCCGGCTGACAGTGACAGGTACAGGAAGAAACAATGTAACTGTCTATTTATAAATGTACGGCCGATGTGTTACATTGTGACATACAACGTACCAGAGCTTATGCTATCATCCCCGGCTGACAGTGACAGGTACAGGAAGAAACAATGTAACTGTCTATTTATAAATGTACGGCCGATGTGTTACATTGTGACATACAACGTACCAGAGCTTATGCTGTCATCCCTCGGCTGACAGTGACAGGTACAGGAAGAAACAATGTAACTGTCTATTTATAAATGTACGGCCGATGTGTTACATTGTGACATACAACGTACCAGAGCTTATGCTGTCACTCCCTGCCTGACAGTGACAGGTACAGGAAGAAACAATGTAACTGTCTATTTATAAATGTACGGCTGACGTGTTACATTGTGACATACAACGTACCAGAGCTTATGCTGTCACCCCCCAGTCTGACAGTGACAGGTACAGGAAGAAACAATGTAACTGTCTATTTATAAATGTATGTCTGACGTGTTACATTGTGACATACAATGTAGCAGAGGTGATGCTGTCATCCCGGATGTGCTCTAACCTTAGAAGAGACTTTACTAGACCAAGACTGATAATCCAGAATGTCTGATAGTACTACCACCGATAATCCAGAATGTCTAATACTACTGCTACTGATAATACATTTCACTGTTAGTAACAGCAGAGAAGTTTTAGAAATAGAAACAGTAGTAGTGACAGCTGCAGTAGCAGTATTAATAGCAGTAGTAATAATAGTAGCAGTAGTACTAATAGTAGTATTAGTAGTAGGGTTGAGCGAACCCGAACTGTAAAGTTCGGGTTCGTACAGAACATTACGGTTTTTCGCATCCGGACCCGAACCCGAACATTTCCGTAAAAGTTCAGGTTCGTTGTTCGGCGATTTCTTCACGCTTTTTGAAAGGCTGCAGGGCAGCCAATCAACAAGCGTTTCACTAATTTGCCCTAAGATGCCATCACAGCCATGCCTACTATTGTGACTATTGTAAGTGCAGCATGTGACCCAGCCTCCATTTAAGCTGGAGTCACGTAGCGCCGCACGTCACTCTGCTCATCTCAATGTAGGGATAGGATGCTGCTGCTTCTGTGAGGGACAGATTAGGGAAGAAATCTGTTGAACTTGGTAGGGTAACTCTTCAAACTACAGCGATTATTGAGGGTGCTATGCTACATATTTGTACCCAGTCCTGAGCCCAGTGATACTGCAAAATAATTATTAATCCATCTGTTACTGAGGTGGGGGTCGGCGGCCATTTTAGCAACTGCAGTGTCCTTGGAACTGAATGCGACCTGCATGTGTGCCAGCCTGCCAGGGACATCAGTCTAATTATTTCCTGGTAGCTCAGTGGAGGAAAAATTCCTTTTTTCTGGCAGGTCAAGTCCCCCAACATTACTTATTTTATAATTTTGGGGTGAAAAAATTGGGGTGACGGAATAAACCTGTACTGTCGTACCAAAAAGTATGTTTACATACACCGCTCAAAAACCTATTTTTAAATTTTGCGGTGACATAGTGCATTTCTGTAATAAACATGTACTGTTGTAACACAGAGCACGTTTGCATGCAACGCTGAAAAAACTGTTTTATAATTTTTATAAATATAGCGCTATATTTATATTCGTTATCTTTGCTAATTATAGCAAGCCAAGCCAATAGGAAAGTTGCCTATACGCAGCTCTAATTTGGATGCGCAATGCGAGAATATTAAGTAATGTTACTTGCATTGCGCATCCAACTTAGAGCGGGGTATACGCAACTTACTTTACTATTGTTCGGCTGGGAAGAATGAACAAATATGACGAATACGAATATAGAGCTATATTCTCTATATTCGCTAATTCTAGCAAGCCAATAGGAGAGTTGCCTATAGACAAGTTGGATGCGCAATGCGAGAATATTACTTTGCCTATTTTTTGCAATAAATAGAATACTGAGTCATAGTAATAGCAAGTAATATTCTCGCATTGTGCATCCAACTTAGAGCTGGGTACTGTCAGGTTTCCTATTGGTTGGCTTGCTCAAATTAACGAATATAGAGAATATAGCGCTATATTCATTATCTTCGTTAATTCTAGATAGCCAACCAATAGGAAAGTTGCCTTTATACCCCTGTTCAAAGTTCAATTTGCAATACGCGAATAATTAAATCGCATATTATTCACGATAAATAGAGTAATGACGAATATTCGATTTTGACGAATATATGACGAATATTCAATCGAATATTCGTGAAATATTGCGAAAACGAATATGGCACCTCCCGTTCATCACTAGTGACATAGTGCATTTCTTTAGTTTGGTTAATAAACCCGTACAGTTGTGCCACAGAGCACGTTTGCATACAGCGCTGAAAAACCTATTTTAAAATCTAGCAGTGACATACAGCATTATTGTATTTTGGGGAAATAAACCCGTATTGTTGTTACACAGAACAGTCTGGCATACAACGCACAAAAACCTATTTTAAAATTTGGCAGTGACATAGTGCATTTCTGTAGTTTGTTGCAATAAAACTGATTTTGTGCTACATAACAGATCTGAGGCCTACCCTGTATTTCAGTCATTTTAAGTAACCTTTTGAACTCCGCATTTACATAGTTGGTTGCAAACACACAGGTTTTGTGGTAGATATTACATTAGCGGTGTACGCTGCATTTCTGACAGTCAAATTAAACCGTTAACTTCTGTTTTTACCTTGTTGGTTTTATTCTGTTTATGACACGGGCGCTGCCTTACTGTTAGTGAACTTAATTGTTGACTTTTGGCAGTTAAATTGACACCGGAGATAAACCATCTGTTAGTTTGGTGGGTGAAAGCAAATAATGAGGAGAACATCAAATAAGGGACGTGGACATGGTCGTGGTGGTGTTGGTGGAGCTCCTGTTGATGGGAGAGGATGTGGCCGTTCTGCGCCAGCTACAGGTCCAAGTGAAACACCTTCCTCAGGTGTGAGTAGGCGACAGAACCTGCAGCGTTATTTGGTAGGCCCGAATGCCACTCTATGGATGGTGAGGCCAGAACAAGTACAGGCGATAGTAGATTGGGTGGCTGACAGTGCCTCCAGTACCATAACATTGTCTCCCACTGATGAAAGCGCAGAGTTGGCACCTGCAGCCCATGGGCATCTGTCTTTCATCTCACCCTCTTGCAAATCAGCCAAGCAGTCTGAGCCCCAAGGCATGCAGCAGTTTCTTATGCTTTTTGATGACGCTGCTGGCAGGGTTTCTCAGGGCCATAACCATAGCCCTGCCCCAGAAGTGGAAGAGATTGAGTGCACGGATGCCCAACCACTTAGGTTTGAGTATGAGCACATGGGAAGACCACCGCAGCACGTCTATGATGACGACGAAACACAGGTGCAAACTACTGCGGCTTTCTGCGGTGTGCAGACCGACAAAGAACATATTGTTTTGTTTGAGTAGTCTCCAAGGCATTGCTCCCGGTTAGCCAGAATCCTACTCCACACTGATGAGGGGCAACACCCCGAAACAGCTGTCTGTGGATGGATAACTAGCTTAGGTTTTCCCTGTCACATCCTTAAAGCTTGTAAAAAAGCGGGATCTTGACATAGGGGCCACTTAATATGGTGGATTTGGTGATCTCTGTAATGGAGACACCCCTTTGCTCGGTTTTCTTTCTTTGAGGGATATCTGGCTTTCATTGTGTTGTAGACCCAATATTGGGGCTCCACATTTATTTTGCATATTACTGTTTCCCAGGGAGCTTTGCATTTCGGATTGCTGTGTTTAGACTCTTAAATTAGGCTCTGCGGTGTTTTCTGTAGCTGGTCTCCTTGAGATAAGCTATTATTTTGTTTGTTGTGGTATAGCACCACTGGTGACTGCTTCATCCAAAAGGTTATAAAATTTCTCACTTAAAGAAGAAAGGGGATTGTATGTCAATTTCTTGTAACATGTCACATCCCTCAGCTGGCGGTAGGCCTCAACTTCATACATTTTACGTGGCCAAATGACCCCATTCCCCCCTTTATCTGCGGGCTAATATACCACATTCTTATATGATCGTAAATTCTTTAAACTTTGACGTTGATCCACTGTCAAGTTATCAAATTTCTTCTTTTGTGATAATTCACGAAATTCTTGTGTAACAGACTTCACAAAATGGTCCACTGCTGGGCATATGGGTAGTGGGGGAAATTTCTCTGAACGTTTTCTCAGGCACTCAGGGATCTTACCTGTAATGTTTATTTGTTATTCCTCCAGTAGGCTTTCAAGTACTTGTAAGGCTTCCTTTTCTGTACTTGTATTAAAAACATTCAAATCCTCAGGTTTAGAGTGCCATCTTTTCAAGATCAGAAATCGTCCAAATAAATGGAGATCCTTCACAGCTGTAAACACATCAAAGGGAGCACATGGTGAAAATGTCAATCCCTTCTGTAACACGGAAATGTCCGTATCTGATAAAGCATGTTCAGATAAATTAAGTACCTTAAGGTTATGCGTGTTTTGATCCTTAGTGATGTTCACTTCTTGTCTCTTCTTATTAGGCTGTGTCTTATAATCCCATCTCCTCTTATTTTTCCCCCTCCATCGTGTCATCATGGCTGATTCGGAGTTACTATCCGTATCACTGATGGCAGACATTGAAGACATAGAAGGGGTCCGTGTTAAGGGGTTAATTTGTTGGGTCCGCCGCCAGCGATACACCCGTTTTAATTGGACATCATTAGAGTCTCTATCAAATTTCTTTGCCTTTATAGTTTGTATCTCCTTCTCCCAGGTATCCAGCTGCCATTCCAGTATAGGAGCGTATTCACACATGAAGGTGCCACTCCTTCAAGACAAATTAAACAAATCACAGAAAAAACTATAAATAAACCAAGCGGCAGCACACCATATGTGCAGGGACTGTGCTCCTGAAAAATGTGCCACAGCACGAATAGGTTAGCATAGGAACCCGCCTGAACTGAGACCACCTTTTGGCCGGTAGGTGGGCTTAGATGTATTTTGATCTCACATTTTATCAAGCGTGAGGGCTTAGTCCATATGTTATGCTTGCATCTATTTTTATAGTGCATTATTTTCAGTGATTTTGTATTATGTAGCCATATACAACTGAGCATTTAATACCATATCATGCAGGATGGTTTATATATAGTTTTTTCTATATTTCTCGCAGAAAGGCATCCCAGGGAAGGTATATAACTAGAGTTGAGCGAACACCTGGATGTTCGGGTTCGACGAGTTCGCCCGAACTTTCGAAAAATGTTCGGGTTCGGGATCCGAACTCGACCCGAACTTCATCCCGAACCCGAACCCCATAGAAGTCAATGGGGACCCGAACTTTTGGGCACTAAAAAGGCTGTAAAACACACCCGGAAAGGGCTAGAGGGCTGCAAAAGGCAGCAAAATGTAGTTAAATCGCCTGCAAACAAATGTAGATAGGGAAATGATGAGTTAACATAAAATAAATAAAAATTAAACAATATTAATTGGAGTGAGGTCCCATAGCACAGAATCAGGCTTCAAGTCACCCACCAATGGAGAAGGTCACTTACTATTATTTTGACCACAGCACCCAGACAAAGGAGAGAGGTCCCACAGCAGAGAACCAGGCATCATATCACCCACCACAGGAGTAGGCCACCATTTAGTTACTTTGAGCCCTACACCCAGACGGAGGAGAGAGGTTACACAGCAGAGAATCAGGCATTTAGATCACCCACCACAGGAGTAGGCCACCATTGAATCAGACCCCGGCAACCATGTCAGATGGCACAAGCATAAGCTTTATATCAATCAGCACAGGAGAAGGCGACTTTGACAGACTTTGACCCCTACACCCGGACGGAGGAGAGAGGTTTCAAAGCAGAGAATCAGGCATTTAGATCACCCACCACAGGAGTAGGCCCCAATTTAATGGGACCCCGGCAACCATGTCAGATGGCACAACCATCAGCTTCATATCAATCAGCACAGGAGAAGGCGACTTTGAAAGACTTTGACCCCTACACCCAGACGGAGGAGAGAGGTTTCACAGCAGAGAATCAGGCATTTAGATCACCCACCACAGGAGTAGGCCCCCATTGAATCAGACCCTGGCAACCATGTCAGATGGCACAACCATCAGCTTTATATCAATCAGCACAGGAGAAGGCGACTTTGAAAGACTTTGACCCCTACACCCAGATGGAGGAGAGAGGTTTCACAGCAGAGAATCAGGCATCATATCAACCACCACAGGAGAAGCCACCATTTAGTTACTTTGACCCCTGCACCCAGGAAGAGGAGAGAGGCACCACAGCACATATTCTGGCATCATATCAGCCACCACAGGAGAAGCCACCATTGAGTTACTTTGACCCCTGCACCCAGGAAGAGGAGAGAGGCCCCACAGCACATATTCTGGCATCATATCAGCCACCACAGGAGAAGCCACCATTGAGTTACTTTGACCCCTGCACCCAGGAAGAGGAGAGAGGCCCCACAGCACATATTCTGGCATCATATCAGCCACCACAGGAGAAGCCACCATTGAGTTACTTTGACCCCGCACCCAGGAAGAGGAGAGAGGCACCACAGCACATATTCTGGCATCATATCAGCCACCACAGGAGAAGCCACCATTGAGTTACTTTGACCCCGCACCCAGGAAGAGGAGAGAGGCACCACAGCACATATTCTGGCATCATATCAGCCACCACAGGAGAAGCCACCATTGAGTTACTTTGACCCCTGCACCCAGGAAGAGGAGAGAGGCCCCCAGCACATATTCTGGCATCATATCAGCCACCACAGGAGAAGCCACCATTTAGCTACTTTGACCCCTTCACCCAAACAGAGGAGAGAGGTTCCACATCAGAGAATCAGGCATCATATCAACCACCACAGGAGTAGGCCACAATTTAATGGGACCCCGGCAACCATGTCAGATGGCACAACCATCAGCTTCATATCAATCAGCACAGGAGAAGGCGACTTTGAAAGACTTTGACCCCTACACCCAGACGGAGGAGAGAGGTTTCACAGCAGAGAATCAGGCATTTAGATCACCCACCACAGGAGTAGGCCCCCATTGAATCAGAACCTGGCAACCATGTCAGATGGCACAACCATCAGCTTTATATCAATCAGCACAGGAGAAGGCGACTTTGAAAGACTTTGACCCCTACACCCAGATGGAGGAGAGAGGTTTCACAGCAGAGAATCAGGCATCATATCAACCACCACAGGAGAAGCCACCATTTAGTTACTTTGACCCCTGCACCCGGAAGAGGAGAGAGGCACCACAGCACATATTCTGGCATCATATCAGCCACCACAGGAGAAGCCACCATTGAGTTACTTTGACCCCTGCACCCAGGAAGAGGAGAGAGGCCCACAGCACATATTCTGGCATCATACTAACCACCACAGGAGAAGCCACCATTGAGTTACTTTGACCCCTGCACCCAGGAAGAGGAGAGAGGCCCCACAGCACATATTCTGGCATCATATCAGCCACCACAGGAGAAGCCACCATTGAGTTACTTTGACCCCGCACCCAGGAAGAGGAGAGAGGCACCACAGCACATATTCTGGCATCATATCAGCCACCACAGGAGAAGCCACCATTGAGTTACTTTGACCCCTGCACCCAGGAAGAGGAGAGAGGCCCCACAGCACATATTCTGGCATCATACCAGCCACCACAGGAGAAGCCACCATTGAGTTACTTTGACCCCTGCACCCAGGAAGAGGAGAGAGGCCCCACAGCACATATTCTGGCATCATATCAGCCACCACAGGAGAAGCCACCATTTAGTTACTTTGACCCCTTCACCCAAACAGAGGAGAGAGGTTCCACATCAGAGAATCAGGCATCATATCAACCACCACAGGAGTAGGCCACAATTTAGTTTATTTGACCCTGCACCCAGGAAGAGGAGAGAGGCCCCACAGCACATATTCTGGCATCATATCACACACCACAGGAGAAGGCCTCTTTCAGTGATTTAGGCCTTTGGACCCAGACAGAGGAGAGAGGTCAGAGATTAGCTTCATATCCCCCAGCACAGCAGAAGACCGCTTTATTTGACTTAGGCCTCAGCACCCAGACAGAAGACAGAGGTAGCATGGCAGAGGTTATGGCTTCATGTCACCCGTTAGTTTAACCGGCCACTTTCATCTGGTTAGGCCCGGCGCCCAGACAGAGAAGAGTTTCATTCAACTGTGGGTTTCATAAAATTTGTATCAAATAAAGAAGTGGCCCGTAGCACAACAAGACATGTTTTAGGCAGTTAATAAGGACTACTCTGCACAAGGGAGGGACAGGTCCTGTGGGATCCATGCCTGGTTCATCTTTATGAAGGTCAGCTTGTCCACGTTGGCTGTGGACAGGCGGCTGCGCTTGTCAGTAATGGCGCCCCTGCCGTGCTGAATACGCGTTCAGATAAAGCGCTGGCCGCCGGGCAGGAAAGCACCTCCAAGGCATAACATGCTAACTCTGGCCACGTGGACAATTTCGAAACCCAGTAGTTGAATGGGGCCGAACCATCCGTCAGGATGTGGAGGGTGTGCAGACATACTGTTCAACCATGTTAGTGAAATGCTGCCTCCTGCTAACACGTTCCGTATCAGGTGTCGGTGCAGATAGCTGTGGCGTGGAGACAAAACTTTTCCACATTTCTGCCATGCTAACCCTGCCCTCAGATGAGCTGGCCGTGACACAGCTGCGTTGGCGACCTCTTGCCACTCCTCTGCCTTCACCTTCCACCTGTTCCCCTGTGACATGTGGGAATGCTCTCAAGAGCGCCTCTATCAGCGTGCGCTTGTACTCGCGCATCTTGCGGTCGCGCTCCAGTTCAGGAATTAAAGTGGGCACATTGTCTTTATACCGGGGATCCAGCAGGGTGGCCACCCAGTAGTCTGCACACGTTAAAGCGTGGGCAACTCTGCTAGTCGTTGCGCAGGCATTGGAGCATATATTCGCTCATGTGGGCCAGGCTACCCATGGGTAAGGACAAGCTGTCCTCTGTGGGAGGCGTATCGTCATCGTCCACCGTATCCCCCAGCCACGCACCAGTGATGGGCCTGGGCTGCCACCCCGCTGTGAACTTGCGTCATCCTCGTCCCCCTCCACCTCCTCCTCCTCATCCTCCTCGTCCTCCAGTACAGTGCCTTGGCTGGCGACTTGTGAACCTGTCCTCTGCTGCTTAAACAAACCTCCCTCTGAGCCACTTCGAACAGACTGGCCCGAAAGTGTTAGAAGCGAGCCCTCATCCTCCTCCTCCTCCTCCACCTGGGCCACCTCCTCTAACATCATTGCCCTAAGTGTTTTCTCAAGGAGACATAGAAGTGGTATTGTAACGCTGATAACAGTGTCATCGCCACTGGCCATGTTGGTGGAGTACTCGAAACAGCGCAGCAGGGCACACAGGTCTCGCATGGAGGCCCAATCATTGGTGGTGAAGTGGTGCTGTTCGGCAGTACGACTGGCTAGGCGTGCTGCAGCTGAAACTCCACTATGGCCTGCTGCTGCTCGCACAGTCTCTCCAGCATGTGCAAGGTGGAGTTCCACCGGGTGGGCACGTCGCATATGAGGCGGTGGCGGGAAGGCCGAAGTTCCGCTGTAGCGCAGACAGGCGAGCAGCGGCAGGATGTGAGCAGGCGGAGCGCGCACAGACGGCCCGCACTTTATGCAGCAGCTCTGACATGTTGGGGTAGTGGTGAATGAACCTCTGCACCACCAAGTTCAGCACATGCGCCAGGCAAGGGATGTGCGTCAAACCGGCTAGTCCCAGAGCTGCCACGAGATTTCGCCCATTATCGCATACCACCAGGCCTGGCTTGAGGCCCACCGGCAGAAACCACTCGTCGGTCTGTTGTTCAATACCCCGCCACAACTCCTTTGCGCTGTGGGGCCTGTCCCCCAAACATATGAGTTTCAGAATGGCCTGCTGACGTTTACCCGGGCTGTGCTGAAGTTGGTGGTGAAGGTGTGTGGCTGACCGGATGAGCTGGTGGAAGCAGTGGAGGAGGAAGCCGAGTAGGAGGAGGAGGCTACAGGAGGCAGAGAATGATGCCCTGCGATCCTAGGGGCGGAAGGACGTGCGCCAAGGAACTGTCCGCCGGGGCCCAGCCGCCACTACATTCATCCAGTGTGCAGTTAGTGAGATATAGCGTCCCTGGCCGTGCTTACTGGTCCACGTATCTGTGGTTAGGTGGACCTTGCCACAAATGGCGTTGCGCAGTGCACACTTGATTTTATCGGACACTTGCATGTGCAGGGAAGGCACGGCTGTCTTGGAGAAGTAGTGGCGGCTGGGAACCACATACTGCGGGACAGCCATGGCCATCAGCTGTTTGAAGCTGTCTGTGTCCACCAGCCGGAATGACAGCATTTCAAAGGCCAGCAGTTTAGAAATGCTGGCGTTCAGGCCAAGAGGCTCGAGGGTGACTCGGGGGAATTTGCGCTTCCTCTCTAAGGTTTGAGATATTGAGAGCTGAACGCTGCTGTGTGATATAGTGGAGGCGCTAGTTGGCGGTGGCGGTGGTGGTGGTGTCGGTGGCACATCCTCTGTTTGCTGCTCGGCAGGTGGCAACATTCCTCTCGAGGCGGAAGCCGAGGCAGCAGCGGTAGAGGGAGCAGGGGAGCCTCAGCGAGTGCCTGGTTTTTAAGGTGTGTACCCACTGCAGTTCATGCTTTGCATGTAGATGCCTGGTCATGCAGGTTGTGCTGAGGTTCAGAACGTTAATGCCTCGCCTCAGGCTCTGATGGCAGAGCGTGCAAGTCACTCGGGTCTTGTCGGTAGGACATTGTTTAAGAAGTGCCATGCCAGGGAACTCTTTGAAGCTGCCTTTGTGGGGCTGGGTCCCTGTTGGCGATGTCCAGTAGCAGAGCGAACTCTGGGGGCGGCGGCTCGTCTGCTTTGGCCCCCTGCTCCCTCTTTGGCTTCGCTGTTGTCTCGGTCTCACCACTACCTCTTCCTCTGAACTGTGAAAGTCATCGCCACGACCTTCAGTCCATGTGGGGTCTAAGACCTCATCGTCCTCTGCATCGTCTTCCACCCAGTCTCCCTCCTGACCTCCTCCTGTTCAGTCTGCACACTGCAAAAGACGCGGCAGTGGGCACCTGTGTTTCGTCATCATCAGAGAGTCGGTGACTCTGCTGTGGTGGTATTCCCATGTCCTCTTCATCTGGAGACATAAGTGGTTGTGCGTCAGTGCATGGTATGTCTTCCTCCACTGGGGAAGGGCTAGGTGGACGCCCCTGGGAAACCCTGGAAGCAGAGTCTTCAAACAGAAGAAGAGACTGCTGCATAACTTGTGGCTCAGACCGTTTCCCTGATATGCTTGGGGGTGATGTGACAGACTGATGGGCTTGGTTTTCAGGTGCCACCTGTGCGCTTTCCGCAGAAGACTGGGTGGAAGACCATGTGGTGAACGTGCTGGAAGCACTGTCGGCCACCCAATCGATTAATGCCTGTACCTGCTCAGGCCTTACCATCCTAAGAGCGGCATTGGGCCCCACGAGATATTGCGGTACATTCTGCCGGCTAGTTGAGGGAGTTCGTTCCCTACTGTGTGCGCCTGGGGCTGAGCGGCCACGTCCTCTACCAGCAACAGAGGCTCCACGGACACCACCACGACCGCGTCCTCGTCCCTTAATAGTATTTTTCTTCATTGTTGCGATTCAACTCGCACCACAATGAAATATATTATTTTTATAAGCAAAATCCCCTCACTGGAATACTTTCAGTCTTTTGACTGTATGGATTACAGATGGAATGACTGTTATATGTGAGTACCGCTTTCTTTGACAGATTCTAGTATGGGTACATATATGTTTTCCCAACCCCAGCACATTAGTTTGCTAATTCCAGATGTATGAAAGCATGAGCCTAACTGTATCTAGTATATTGAGCGCCAGATAAACTAACTTGGCCTTTTTAAATAAAAAAATTCCCTCACTGGAATACTTTCAGTCTTTTGACTGTATGGATTACAGATGGAATGACTGTTATATGTGAGTACCGCTTTCTTTGACAGATTCTAGTATGGGTACATATATGTTTTCCCAACCCCAGCACATTAGTTTGCTAATTCCAGATGTATGAAAGCATGAGCCTAACTGTATCTAGTATATTGAGCGCCAGATAAACTAACTTGGCCTTTTTAAATAAAAAAATTCCCTCACTGGAATACTTTCAGTCTTTTGACTGTATGGATTACAGATGGAATGACTGTTATATGTGAGTACCGCTTTCTTTGACAGATTCTAGTATGGGTACATATATGTTTTCCCAACCCCAGCACATTAGTTTGCTAATTCCAGATGTATGAAAGCATGAGCCTAACTGTATCTAGTATATTGAACGCCAGATAAACTAACTTGGCCTTTTTAAATAAAAAAAAATTCCCTCACTGGAATACTTTATGGCTTTTCACTGTATGGATTACAGGTGGACTGGTATTAGTAGGGGTGACACAAGCACACCCAAGTCCCTGATGTAGGATTTCTATGGCACAGACCACTATTACAAGTGATTAATGGACGTTGGGAGAGATTGTGCTGCAGCACTAGTCCCAAGATGGCCGCCGCCTATCAGCCCAGTAACATGTGCCACAAAATGGTCTGCACAACCTTTAAAAAAATAGCCTTGGACTGTGCTGCTAAATCGCTATTGGTCTGAATCCCAGGTGTAGATGTCTGACTTGTTTGGAGCTTTGGAATGCACACTGTGGCAGCTTCTGCTGCAGCACTACAAGTCGCAAAATGGCGGCCGGCGGTCAGCCTAGGTACATGTGGATGGAAAAATCACTCTGGCCACTCTAAAAATAGCCAATCCCTATCAAAAAAGCAGCTCAGCTGCAGTTGTTCAGATGAATCACAGGTGGAGGAGAGAAATTTGCTTCCAGTTATTCAATTATCCCTGCCTATTCTCGCCCTAGCATCAGCTGCGTCTATCCCTGTTCTATTCACATCGGGAGTGAGCACGTCCCGACGTGCGCACAAGCTTATAAAGAGGCTGAGTCACATGCTGCACTTGGCCAATCACAGCCTTGCCAATAGTAGGCATGGCTGCGATGGCATCTTAGGGCAAGTAGTATGATGCATGTTGATTGGCTGCTTTGCAGCTTTCAAAATGCGCCAAAATACATGCCGAACGACGAACCCGAACTTTTACGAAAAAGTTCGGGTTCGGGTCCGTGTCACGAACACCCCAAAATTCGGTACGGACCCGAACTATGCTCGAACTGTTCGCTCAACACTATATATAACTTTTACTGCCCACTGGGTGAACCTTCTGACGGCCGTCAAGCATGTAACCCGTGGCACCCGAGTAGATTTGGTTTTACCACTATGGATTGCACGCAGGCCGGCCTCTTCTTCTCCTCCTCATACTCCACCCTCCATCTCCTCCTCGGCTGACTCCTCCTTTTCCGCTGCTACTATCTTTTCCACTGCGCCAACCAGGATCCCCAGAACCTATTCGACATGCCAGGTTAGACGTTGCCATGCTGTGCTGTGTTTGTTGTGCCTGGAAGCCAAGAGCCACACCGGTCCTGCACTCATTTCAGCTTTGCGTTTACAGGCAGATCAGTGGCTAACACTGATCAATTTGACAGTTGGTAATGTGGCGTGCAACAACGGTGCCAATCTGCTGAGCGCGCTGAAATTACACATGTGCCATGCATGGTACACGTCCTGAACTTGGTTGTGCAGCGATTCATTGTCAAATTCCCCGGGGTCCAGGACGTCTTGCGGCAGGCCAGGAAAATCGCGGACCATTTCAGAAGATCTTACACGGCCATGGCTCGCCTTGCTGAAATCCAGCGGCGACAGAACCTGCCCGTCAGATGTTTTATTTGTGACAGCCCGACGCGATGGAACTCAACCTTGTATATGCTCGATAGGCTGCTCCAGCAGAAACGTACAGTTAACCTCTACCTGTACGAACTCTGAGGCAGGAGAGGTTCTGGGAAGCTTGTTTTTTTTTTCACCGCGCCAGTGGCTGCTCATGCGCGACGTATGCAGACTTCTGCGGCTATTTGAAGAGATTACCAAACTGGTCAGTCGCAGCCAGGGCACCATCAGTGACATCGTACCTTTTGCCTCCATTCTGGAGCGTGCATTGCGTTTTGTCATTGATCAAGCCGTCGAGGAGCAGGAAGATGAGGAAATAGCAATGCTGGATGAATTCCCGGGGGGGGGGGGGGGGGGCTACTCCATCTGAGACAAGTCAACAACAGTAGTCTGAAGAGGAGTCAGAGGGGGATGGTGTCAGGGAGGAGGAGGATCAAGAAGAGCATGCATTAAACCTTTCTGGGATCCCTCGTGTTGTCCATGGATGGGGGGAGGAGAACGAGGAGGACATTATCCTGGATGATGAGCAGGAGCCAGGCCACTACAACGCTTCCAGTTTAGTGCAAATGGGGGCCTTCATGCTCCAATCTTTTAAGAGGGGCCCCCGTATAAAAAGCATAAAGGGCAAGGACCAGTACTGGGTGGCAAGGTATTTAAACCCCCGTTACAAACAAAAAATGGCGGAAATGTTACCACCATCACAGAGGTTTGTCAGAATGCAGCACTTCCAGGCCTTGCTTCGAGAAATGCTGCATTCTGCTTTTTTTACGCTGGCAGAGGAGTTTCCACTCACAGAGAAACAGTTGTGGGTACCAATACAACAGCGATTGCAAGAAGACGGCGGTTTGAAGATGTGTTGGTCACTTCTGATATGAGAACATTCTTTCGGCAGACCCATCGACAGCTGTCTTCCGGATCCAGCCTCAGGGAATGCCTAGACCGGCAGGTGTCAGACTACATCGGTTTAACGGACGATTTGGACGCTCTGAGAAGTGATGAACCCCTGGACTACTGGGTGGGCAGGCTTGACCTGTGGCCAGAGCTGGCACAAGTTGCCATGGAACTGTTGGCTTGCCCATTGTCCAGTGTCCTGTCCGAAATGACGTTCAGCGCAACATGGGGGATCTTGACCAATAAGCGCACTCGCCTAGCTCACGACAATGTGGACTACCTCACATTTCTAAAAATGAATGAGGCATGGATCTCGAAGGAATTCAACACATGTGACCAGTAGACCATGTTTGATTCAAATTCCTCATGACAGCCCACAAATATCCTCAACCACCCAGAACTATTCATGGTCCCTGTCTTAGGTAAATACAGCGGCATAAAAGGCCTTTTATCTCCGTTGAATGCCTAATTTTTGGGTCCTGTACTAGTGGCCGACACGTATTTATCCTGTGAATGCCTAATGTACCTCCAGCCACAGAATACAAAGTTCTTTGCTGTCTGGTGAACGAACGCCTGTTGGCTAATTTTTGGGGCCTGTACTGGCCGACAGTTACTTATTTATCCTGTAAATGCCTAATAGAGATGTCGCGAACATAAAATTTTCCATTCGCGAACAGCAAACGTGAATTTCCGCAAATTTCGCGAACCAGGCGAACCGCCATAGACTTCAATAATTAGGCAAATTTTATAACCCACAGGGACTCTTTCTGGCCACAATAGTGATGGAAAAATTGTTTAAAGTTGACTAACACCTGGACTGTGGCATGCCGGAGGGGGATCCATGGCTAAACTCCCATGGAAAATTACGTAGTTGACGCAGAGACGGGTTTTAATCCATAAAGGGCATAAATCACCTAACATTCCTAAATTGTTTGGAATAACGTGCTTTAAAACATCCAATGTGTGTATACGATCAGGTATGATGTATAGATCAGGTAGTGTAAGGGTTACGCCCGCTCCACAATGACAGACGAAACTCTGATAGAACAAACTCCCCGTTTAACGCACCGCAAACAGTCCATTTGCACAAGGTTGGATACCAGGCTAGCCATGTCCCGTTCCTTGTCCTCACTGACGTCATTGAAGGTCTCTTCCTCCACCCAGCCACGTACAACACCAAGGGTCCTGAAAGGTGACAATAAGCCCCCTGGGACGCCTGCTGTGGTTGGTCTTCCACCTCCTCAAAGCCACCTTCCTCCTCTGACTCCTCTTCTTCAGACTCCTCTCTTTGCATTGCCGCAGGTTCAGCAATCGACGACGACAAGACTGCTTCTGGTGGTTATGGTTAACCACAACTCTTCCTCTTCATGCTCATTTACGACCTGATCCAGCACTCTTCGCAGGGCACGCTCCAGAAAAAACGCATATGGGATGAAGTCAATGATGTTGCCTTGGGTTCTACTGACCGGGTTTGTCATCTCCGCAAAAGGACGCATAAGTGGTGGGCAGTGGGCACAGTACAGTCTGTGGGCCTGACACACACTGGCAGGCAACTGCAATTATATTAAAGGGTAAAAAGTAAATTACTTTTTTATCTGCAAGGTACTGTGCCACCTGATATGAGTGGTGGGCACTGGCAGTGGGAACAGTACAGTCTGTGGGTCTGACACACACTGGCAGCCAACTGCAATTATATTAAAGGGTAAAATATTAATGACTTTTTTATCTGCAAGGTACTGTGTCACCTCACGACCTCTCACACATGGGCAGGCAACTGCAATATACAGTTGTGTTCAAAATTATTCAACCCCCACTGAAATTGAGTGTTTTGGCCAGTTTGACATTGATTTTAATCATTTCAGCCATCTTGTTTACAATTAATTAAAAAAAGGCACTTGTAAATCAGACAAATATAACATAACATTAATACTGAAATAATCACAAATGTCTTTTCTGTGCTCACATCATTATCAGTTTTATTCAACCCCCAAGTGACATTCAATCTTAGTACTTAGTACAACATCCTTTTCCAGTTATAACAGCTTTTAACCGTGAAGCATAGCTCGACACAAGTGTCTTGCAGCGATCTACGGGTATCTTCGCCCATTCTTCATGGGCAAAAGCCTCCAGTTCAGTCACATTCTTAGGCTTGCGCGCTGCAACTGCTTTCTTTAAGTCCCACCAGAGGTTCTCAATCGGATTTAAGTCTGGTGACTGCGATGGCCACTTCAAAATGTTCCAGCCTTTAATCTGCAACCATGCTCTAGTGGACTTGGAGGTATGCTTGGGATCATTGTCCTGTTGAAAGGTCCAACGCCTCCCAAGCCTCAGGTTTGTGACGGACTGCATCACATTTTCATCCAATATCTCCTGGTACTGAAGAGAATTCATGGTACCTTGCACACGCTGAAGCTTCCCTGTACCTGTAGAAGCAAAACAGCCCCAAAGCATGATTGACCCCCCGCCATGCTTCACAGTAGGCAAGGTGTTCTTTTCTTCATAGGCCTTGTTCTTCCTCCTCCAAACATAGCGTTGATCCATGGGCCCAAACAGTTCTAATTTTGTTTCATCAGTCCACAGAACACTATCCTAAAACTTTTGTGGTTTGTCCACATGACTTTTGGCATACTGCAGTCGACTCTTCTTATTCTTAGGGGGTGCGCCTGGGAGTTCTGGCATGGAGGCCTTCATTACACAGTGTGCGCCCTATTGTCTGAGCTGAAACTTCAGTACCCGCATCTGACAAATATTTTTTCACTTCCTCAGCAGTCACACGGGGACTTTTCTCCGCTTTGCGCTTCAGGTAGCACACAGCAGTCAAAGTCAGCATCTTCTTTCTGCCACGACCAGGTAGCGTTTCAACAGTGCCCTTTGCCTTGAATTTGCGAATGATGCTTCCTATGGTGTCTCTTGGTATGTTTAACATCTTTGCAATCTTCTTATAGCCATTGCCCTTCCTGTGAAGAGAAATCTCCTCTTCTCTTGTCTTCCGGGACCATTCTCTTGACTTCACCATGTCTGTAAACACACCAGTAAATGTCTAGAAGGAGCTGAGTATCACAGTCATTTTACATCTGCCTAATTGGTGCTTATTATTTTTGCTGCTCCTTGACATCCACAGGTGTTTTCAATACCTGATCGAAAACACTTGAATGAACCTCTGTCCTTAAGAGCGGTCGTCTTTAAGGGGTTGAATAATTGTGTCAATGATGAAATCACAAAAAAAACATTTAATACTGTATTACAAAAACAATTGATGTCATTTTAGTTGCATTTGGTTCTTTAAAAAGCCCTTGTAAGATTTCATTCTGAACACAATTACAAATGTACACTAAATTCCCTAAAACCCTTTACAGCATTGGGGGTTGAATAATTTTGAACACAACTTTATATATAGAAAAAATAAATAAAAGCAGACTGATGTACCAGCCCTAAAAAGGGTTTTTTGGGGTGCTGTCAGGACGCTGTCCTTACAGCAGATGAGTCTTTGAGGACTGGAGTGGACACAGAACACTGGCCTAGCTAACGCTTTCCCTATTAATTCAGCGGCAGCAGCACTCTCCGTGCTCTAACGAAGGCCAAATTCCGCAATTTTGTCTGCATCCATTCCGCAATTCTGCGGAATGGATGCGGACCCATTTATTGTGAATGGGGCCGGCCGTGATGCGGAGAGCACACTATGTGCTCTCTACTTCCGTATTTGCAGAGCCGCGGCCCCAAACTTCCGTTCATCAGATCAAGGGATGCAAAAGTCAGTATAAAACTGAGTCTGCTTTATTGAACTTACCAGAAGCCATTTGGTTCCAGGAGAAGTACTAGTGGGCTCAGCATGCATGTTGGTATTTGCATCCCTTGATCTGATGAACGCTGTATGGCACCAGACGGGGTTACAAGCAGAGTGTGTCTGGCATGCATGCTGCACCTGCACTCCCTGGGTTTTGTGTGGCTGATATGGCCCATGAAAGGTAAGAATTAATGTTAGGGACCACTCGAGAGGCAACCGTGAAGTGGTGGGTGGCTTACATAATTTGGCCAAAATATAAACTAATGCCTCATCTAACATCCAGCATAGTGGCAGGACGGAGCTCTAGCTGCAGTGTGCCATTGCACCTTTGTTTTTACGTTTGTATGTGTATTTCACCATAGCAACGTGCACCTGCGTATTGGGTTGTGCTGACTGCAATCTCCATTTTTTTCCTATGGGATCCATGCCTGGTTCATTTTTATGAACGTCAGCTTGTCCACGTTGGCTGCGGACAGGCGACTGCGTTTGTCAGTAATGACACCCCCTGCCGTGCTGAATACATGTTCAAACAAAACGCTGGCCTTGGGCATCCACTTGTTCCCTTGTGACATTTGTGAATGCTCTCAGGAGAACGTCTACCAGCGTGCGCTTGTACTCGTGCATCTTACTATCACGCTCTAGTGTAGGAAGTAAGGTGGGCACATTGTCTTTGTAGCGGGGATCCAGCAGGGTGGCAACCCAGTAGTCCACACACGTTAAAATGTGGGCAACTCTGCTGTCGTTGCGCAGGCACTGCAGCATGTAGTTGCTCATGTGTGCCAGGCTGCCCAGAGGTAAGGACAAGCTGTCCTCTGTGGGAGGTGTATCGTCATCATCCTCCGTATCCCCCCAGGGCCTGAGCTGTGTTGGGTGCCACCCCGCTGTGAACCTGCTTCATCCTCATCCTCCTCCACCTCCTCCTCCTCGTCCTCCAGTAGTGGGCACTGGATGGCCACATTTGTACCTGCCCTCTGCTGTTGCAAAAAACCTCCCTCTGAGCCACTTCTAACAGACTAGCCTGAAAGTGCTAAAAATGACCCCTCATCCTCCTCCTCCTCCTGGGCCACCTCCTCTTCCATCATCGCCCTAAGTGTTTTCTCAAGGAGACATAGAAGTGGTATTGTAAAGCTGATAACGGCATCATCGCCACTGGCCATGTTGGTGGAATACTCGAAACAGCGCAACAGGGCACACAGGTCTCGCATGGAGGCCCAGTCATTGGTGGTGAAGTGGTGCTGTTCCGCAGTGCGACTGACCCGTGCGTGCTGCAGCTGAAACTCCACTATGGCCTGCTGCTGCTCGCACAGTCTCTCCAGCATGTGCAAGGTGGAGTTCCCCCTGGTGGGCACGTCGCATGAGGCGGTGAGCGGGAAGGCCGAAGTTCCGCTGTAGCGCAGACAGGCGAGCAGCGGCAGGATGTGAACGCCGGAAGCGCGCACAGACGGCCCGCACTTTATGCAGCAGCTCTGAAATGTCGGGGTAGTTGTGAATGAACTTCTGCACCACCAAATTCAGCACATACGCAAGGCAAGGGATGTGGGGCCTGTCCCCCAAACATATGAGTTTCAGAATGGCCTGCTGATGTTTACTCCGGGCTGTGCTGAAGTTGGTGGTGAAGGTGTGTGGCTGACTGGATGAGCTGGTGGAAGAAGAGGAGGAGGAAGCCAAATAGGAGGAGGAGGCAAAGAATGATGCCCTGCGATCCTTGGTGGCGGAAGGATATGCGCCAAAGAAGTCTCCGCCTGGTACCCAGCCACCACTACATTTACCCAGTGTGCAGTTAGGGAGATATAGCGTCTCTGGCCATGCTTACTGGTCCACGTATCTGTGGTTAGGTGGACCTTGCCAAAGATGGAGTTGCACAGTGCACACTTGATTTTATCGGATACCTGGTTGTGCATTGAAGGCACGGCTGTCTTGGAGAAGTAGTGGTGGTTGGGATCAACATACCTGCATCGTCTTTCACACAATCTTCCTCCCTGACCTCTTGTTCGTTCTGCACACTGCAAAAAGACGCAGCAGTTGGTACCTGTGTTTCGTCATCATCAGAGACGTGCGGACTCCGATGAGGTGGTATTCCCATGTCTTCATCATCAGGAAACATCAGTGGTTGTGCATTAGTGCATTCTATGTCTTCCACCACTGGGGAAGGGCTAGGTGGATTCCCTTGGGAAACCCTGCCAGCAGAGTCTTCAAACAGCATAAGAGACTGCTGCATAACTTGAGGCTCAGACAGTTTCCCTGATATGCATGGGGGTGATGTGACAGACTGATGGGCTTGGTTTTCAGGCTCCACCTGTGCGCTTTCTGCAGAAGACTGGGTGGGAGATAATGTTGTGAACGTGCTGGATCCACTGTTGGCCACCCAATTGACTAGCGCCTGTACTTGCTCAGGCCTTACCATCCTTAGAACAGCATTGGGCCCCACCAAATATCGCTGTAAATTCTGGCGGGTACTGGAACCTGAGGAAGTTGTTCACTTGGAAGTGTGGCTGTGGCAGAACGGCCACGTCCTCTCCCAGCACCAGAGGGTCCACTAACACCACCACAACCGGGTCCGCGTCCCTTACTAGATGTTTTCCTCATTGTTACAGTTCAACAAGCACCACAATAAGAAAAAAAATATTTGGCCCAATGTATTGATTTCAAATTCAGGCCTTTTTTTACAGGCACCTAACACTATCTGCCTATTTATTTATGTACCGTATTACACTATTCTAGGCACAGCAGTTACCACTGTTTTAGGGGAATATCAATTGGAGGCTTAGTATTTAGGCCCTGGATGAAAGGTATCCTTTTATGGACAGATTTACACTTGGAGATGCACAGTAGCGTGTGAAAAAATATGTAGGATTATGTCTTCAGCAATTGTATTTTAATACTTTGTGTAATATATCCTTTAACGGACAGAAATACAATGGGAGATGCACGGTAGCGTGTGAAGTTATTGAGGATGACCCTCTCAGCACTTGTATATACACATTGCGTGTAATATACCCTTTTACGGACAGAAATACACTATGAGATGCACAATAGTGAGTGCAGATTTACCGGATTATGCTTTCAGCAATTGTAATGTAACACTTTTTGTAATATACCCTTTTACGGAAAGAAATATACTTGTAGATGTACGCTTAGTGTAATATACCCTTTTACGGACAGATTAATACTTGGCCTGCAACAGCTGAAACTCCAGATTCAGGGTATTGCTATATTGGCAAGTAGAGATGGCACGAACTATCCGCCGGCGAACAGTTCCCGGTGAACATGGCTTGTTCGCGTTCACCGCGGCGGGTGAACACATGCGATGTTCGGTCCACCCCCTATACATCATCATTGAGCAAACTTTGACCCTGTACCTCACAGTCAGCAGACACATTCCAGCCAATCAGCAGCATACCCTCCCTCCCAGACCCTCCCATCTCCTGAACAGCATCCATTTTAGATTCATTATGAAGCTGCAGTCTTAGTGAGAGGAGAGACAGTGTAGCTGCTGCTGATTTAATAGGGAAATTGATAGCTAGGCTAGTGAATTCAGTGTCCACTCCAGTCCTGAAAGACTCATCTGATCTCTGCTGTAAGGACAGCGTCCTGACAGCACCCCAAAAAGCCCTTTTTAGGACTGCTACATTAATCTACTTTTTTCTCTACATATATATATTGCAGTTGCCTGGCCTGCCCGTGTGTGAGGAGCTGCAGTCCCACAGACTGTAGTGTGCCCACTGCCAGTGCCCACCACTTATCCCGTGTGGCACAGACTTTGCATAAAAAAAGGCATTTAATTTTTACACTTTAGTGTAATTTCAGTTGCTTGCCTGCTAGTGTGTGTCAGGCCGACTTCCACTGACTGTAGTGTGCCCACTGCCAGTGTCCACCACTTATCCCGTGTGGCACAGGACTTTGCATCAAAAAAAGGCATTTCATTTTTACACTTTAGTGTAATTCTAGTTGCTTGCCTGCTGCTAGTGTGTGTCAGGCCGACTTCCACAGACTGTAGTGTGCCCACTGCCAGTGCCCACCACTCATACCGGGTGGCACAGTAGCTTGCCGATAAATAAGGCATTTCATTTTTACACATTAGTCTAATTTCAGTTGCTTGCCTGCTGCCAGTGTGTGTCAGGCCCACTTCGGCTGACTGTAGTGTGGCCACTGCCAGTGCCCATCAATCATACCGTGTGCCACTGGACTTTGCCTTAAAATAAGGCACTTTATCTGTACACTTTAATCTAATTTCAGTTGCCTGCCGGCCAGTGTGTGTCGGGCCGACTTCTACAGACTGTAGTGTGCCCACTGCCAGTGCCCTCCACTCATACCGGGTGGCACAGTACCTAGCACGCGTAGTACCACTTATCTAAAAAGAAATGACAGGCAGAGGCAGGCCACCCCGCAGGGGCCGTCGTGGTCGTGGTGCTGTGATTTCCACTGTCCCTGGTATAATGCCTAGTGTTCAGAGGCCACGTACCCTGAACCCGAAAAAATTCTGAGGACATAGTTGACTGGCTTAGACAGGACACCCAAACTTCAACAGCTTCCGGCAAGAACCTTGATGCACCATCCTCCTCCAGCTCAACTCCGCTCACCTGCTCTCAAGTTGCCATGCTCCCGCCCACCGCCACCACCACCACTACCACCACAGCCACCACAGCCGCTTCACTTGATCCGTCAGTGGAGTTATTTACACATCAGTTAGATGCAATTAGTGATGCGCAACCATTATTGCCAGATGATGTAGATTACAGGGATATGTCTCAGTCAGGCAGGATTACACACATGGACGTACAGTGTGATGATGATGATGATGTTGTACCTGCTGCTGCTTCCTTTGCTGCTGTGTCAGATACAAGTGAAGTGGTTGATGATGACTATGTGTCCACGGATGCCACATGGGTGCCTGCTCGAAGAAATGAAGAGGGGGAAGTTCAGAAGGGGAGACAGAGAGAAGGAGGAGACGAGTTGAAAGCAGGGGGAGGTCGTCGCAAGGAGTTAGTGGCACAGTCAGACAGCATGTATCGGCACCCGGGGTCAGCCAGACAGCACGCCAGTCAACGCATGCTGTTGCCACCACTTGAATGCCGTCATTGCAAAGCTCAGCAGTGTGGCATTTTTTTGTGTGTCTGCCTCTGATAACAGCAATGCCATTTGCAACCTGTGCCAAAAGAAACTGAGTCGTGGGAAGTCCAACACCCACCTCGGTACAACTGCTTTGCGAAGGCACATGATCTCACATCCCAAACGCCTATGGGATCAACACATAAGTACAAGCAGCACACAAACTCAAAGCCACCATGCTCCTCCTGGTCCAGCATCTTCAGCCACGTCAATCACTGCTGTCCTCCCTGCCCCCTCTCAACCACCCGCCACTCCGCCTCTCACCTTCAGCAGTTCCATCTCATCTGCCCACAGTCAGGTGTCTGTCAAGGAAATGTTTGAGCGTAAGAAACCAATGTCACAGCTGGCTTGAGGGAACTCTTAGCCCGCCAGCTTTTACCATACCAGCTGGCGGAGTTTGAGGCCTTCAAAAAATTTGTCGCTATTGGGACACCACAGTGGAAGGTACCCAGACTAATTTTTTTTTTCAAAAACGGCAATCCCAAACCTCTACTATGTTATTGAAAAGGAAGTCATTTCCTCCCTGGCATACAGTGTTGGGGCAAGGGTCCATCTGACCACTGATACCTGGTCTGCAAAGCACGGTCAGGGCAGGTATATCACGTACACTGCACATTGGGTCAACCTGCTGACGGCTGACAAGCATGGAATGCGTGGATCCGCAGCAGAGTTGGTGACACCGCCACGACTTGCAGGCAGGCTTACTGCCACCTCCTCTACTCCTACTCCATCCTCTTCAATATCCTCCTCGGCTGAGTCCTCTTCTGCTGCGGCGTCTGGCTGCACATCAACTGAATCCCCCCAGCTCCCCAGGGGCTATTCCACATCCCGGATACAACAGTGTCGCGCTGTCTTGGGGTTGACTTGCCTGAAAGCAGAGAGTCACACCGGACCAGCACTCCTGTCCGCCCTGAACGCACAGGTGGACCAGCGGCTGACCCCGCACCAACTGGAGATCGGCAAAGTGGTGTGTGAC
Source organism: Bufotes viridis (assembly GCA_033119425.1). Lineage (NCBI taxonomy): Eukaryota > Metazoa > Chordata > Amphibia > Anura > Bufonidae > Bufotes > Bufotes viridis. The sequence goes on from CM065590.1 coordinate 592,156,863, forward strand.
AATGGAACAAATTTGTTGTCGGCATTGAATTTGGGCAAGTTGTCACATGTGCCGTGCATGGCACATGTCTTGAATCTCATCGTACAACGCTTTGTGTCTAAGTACCCAGGATTACAGGACGTCCATAAGCAGGCCAGGAAGGTGTGTGGCCATTTCAGGCGTTCCTACACGGCCATGGCACACTTTTCCGATATTTAGCGACGGCGAAACAACATGCCAGTGAGGCGCTTGATTTGCGACAGCCCGGCACGTTGGAATTCAACACTCCTGCTCCTACAAGCAAAAGCCGTCAACAAGTATTTGTCTGACCGGGGTGCTAGGACAGCCTCTGTGGAGCTGGGAATTTTTTTGCCACGTTACTGGACGCTCATGCGCAATGCCTGTAGGCTCATACATCCTTTTGAGGAGGTGACAAACCTAGTCAGTTGCACCGAAGGCATGGTGCCTTCGGTGCGACTGACTAGGTTTGTCACCTCCTCAAAAGGACTCGTGAGCCTACAGGCATTGCGCATGAGCGTCCAGTAACGTGGCAAAAAAAGAACATGGGGAGCTTTTTCAGTCCTACTCATCGCCACAGCCCTTCGGGATCCAGCCTTAGAGAACGACTCGACCGACAGGTAGCAGACTACCTCGCCTTAACAGCAGATATCGACACTCTGAGGAGCGATGAACCCCTTCACTACTGGGTGTGCAGGCTTGACCTGTGACCTGAGCTATCCCAGTTCGCGATAGAACTTCTGGCCTGCCCTGCCCTGCTTCAAGTGTCCTGTCAGAAAGGACCTTCAGTGCAGCAGGAGGCATTGTCACTGACAAGAGAAGTCGCCTCGGTCAAAAAAGTGTTGATTACCTCACCTTCATAAAGATGAATGAGGCATGGATCCCGAAGGGACTGACAGTGGGGGATACGTTTGACTAACAAATGGCCTGATTACATGCCTTGGCCTCAAAATGGCCCCCACGCTGCTGTATTTAATGTCTGCATACCGGATGACTTTCGTGAATTCTCCACCACCAACTAGGGTTCAAGCCGCAATGTTTTAGTCACTTTTCTGCCTGGAAAACATAAATTTTTCCGGCCGCTGCTACAACTGCGGCTGCAACAATGCCATTATTTTTCAGGCATGTGTACATGCCTAATTTTTCTGTCCTATGGTGCAGCACTGTGGCTGCAAAAACAAAACAAACAAAAAAAAGTCACATACAAGTGTCAATTCCCCTTCGTGATCGTTACCTTGTTGTGGTGAAGGGGCTTGCGTATCACAATGAAGCAATCATCACCTCTATAAGTGTGTTGGCAATGTTGCCACACCCCAGATGATAAGGCCGTTGCCTCATTATGGTCAGACCAAAAGCGATCGGACGGCTGGATAATATTTCATAGAAAAAACATTAATTTACCTTTTTCTTTTTTTTAAAGTTGTATGGGTTTTTAATACATAAAATGAAAAATCATAATAAAGTCTCTTAATAGTTTATTAGAAATAAAGCAGACAATTAAAAAAATCCCCATCAATTCCAATACAAAGCAAGTACAGAGCTCAGAACTAAATTATTTCATGATGTCGTAATGGTTCGCTAATTCACAATGTTTAATGAATTTGACACACGTCCCCGGATAGGGTACGTAACAGGTATTAAACTGATAGCAATAGTACTAGTTAAGACAAAACTCATATAGGGTGTCACAGCACATTGCTCTGTGCACGCGCAGTGCCCCAATTTGGGAGTAAGAGGACCGACCAAGCTGCTTTTTCCATCTCCCGGTTCCTAAAATCAATTCAATTTGGTGTATGAGAGTTTGGTCTGTCACTGTGAAGGCAGTCTAAGGTACTCGGCCTAACTTTTTTTTCACAAAAGGCAATCCCTGATATGGGACGTAACAGGGATTAAACTGATGAGAATAGTACTACAGAAAATACCACTCATATCGGGTGTGACAGTAAACTGCACGGCGCAGACGCAGTGACCGTGGATAAAAACAAAGGGGAGGGAGCCAGCGTTATTTTTAACCATCTTGCCGTTCGAAAAATCATTTCAATTCCCCTTTCGGGGACCCTTGGTGTTGTACGTGGCTGGGTGGAGGAAGAAACCTTCCATGACATCACCGGGACGTGGCTAGCTTGGTATCCAACCTTGTGCAAATGGGGAGTTTGCGGTTGTGCAAATGGACTGTTTGCGGTTGTTTGCGGTGCATTAAAAGGGGAGTTTGGTCTGTCAATGTCTGTGAAGCGGGCGTGACCCTTACACTACCTGATCGATACAACATCATACCTGATCGTATACACACACTGGATGTTTTAAAGCACGTTATTCCAAACAATTTAGGAATGTTATTTGATTTATGCCCTTTATGGATTAAAACCGGACTCTGCGTCCACTACGTAATTTTCCATGGGAGTTTTGCCATGGATTCCCCTCCGGCATGCCACAGTCCAGGTGTTAGTCCCCTTGAAACAACTTTTCCATCACTATTGTGGTCAGAAAGAGTCCATGTGGGTTGTAAAATTCGCCTGCCTATTGAAGTCTATGGCGGTTCGCCAAGTTCGCGAACATTTGCGGAAGTTCGCGTTCGCTGTTCACGAACGGAAAATTTTATGTTCGCGACATCACCATTGGCAAGTGAATTTCACCCGAGAACAAAATCTATCCTTTGACGGATACTATTAAACTTGTTCAGTCACAGCTGGAACACCAGATTCAGGGTATTGCTATTTTGCAAATTAAGTTTCACCCCAGAAAAAAAATATACCCTTTTACGGAAAGAATTAAACTAGGCCTGGAACAGCTGGAACACCAGATTCAGGGTATTGCTATTTTGGCATTTAAGTTTCACCCCAGAAAAAAATATACCCTTTTACGGACAGATTTAAACTAGGCCTGCAACAGCTGGGACACCAGATTTACTGTATTTCTATTTTTGCAACTGTATTTCACCCCAGAACAAAATCTACCCTTTGACGGATACTATTAAACTTGTCCAGTCACAACTAGAACACCAGATTTACGGTATTTCTATTTTGGAATTTGAATTTCACCCCAGAACAAAATCTATCCTTTGCCGGACACTATTATACTTTGCCAGCCAGTGCTGGGACACCAGATTTAGGGGATTGCTATTTTGGCAATTGATTTTCACTACAGAAAGAAATCTATCCTTTGCCAGACAGCAGACAGTATTAAACTTGGCTAGCCACAGCTGGAACACCAGATTTAGGGGATTGCTATCTTGGCAATTAAATTTAACCCTTTAATAAAATATAGAAATTTCTATTCTGAGTTTCTAGGGGTGACAATAATCACAGCCAAGCCACTGATGTATGATATAGCAAAAAAAAAACATTAGTAGGCATGGCTGTGATGGCTTCTTAGGGCAAGAAGTAAAACGCTAGTTGATTGTCTACTGTGCAGCCCTTTAGAAAGCGGAAGAAATTGACGAACAACGGACCCGAACCCGAACTTTTTTGAAAATGTTCGGTCCGGGTCCATGTCCCGAACACCCCAAAATTCGGTACGAACCCGACCTATCCAGATCGGGTTCGCTCATCCCTAGTTATAAATAATTCCCAAATCTTTGATTATCCCCAGGAGCACCATCAAATCTATCGTAACCAAATGGAAAGAACATGGCACAACAGCAAACCTGCCAAGAGACGGCCGCCCACCAAAACAAGGCAAGGAGAGCATTAATCAGATAGGCAGCACAGAGACCTAAGGTAACCCTGGAGGAGCTGCAGAGTTCCACAGCAGAGACTGGAGTATCTGTACATAGTATGACAATAAACTGTACGCTCCATAGAGTTGGGCTTTATGGCAGAGTGGCCAGAAGAAAGCTATTGCTTTCAGCTAAAAACAAAAAGGCACATTGTGAGTTTGCGAAAAGGCCTATGGGAGACTCCCAAAATGTATGGAGGAAGGTGGTCTGGTCTGAGGAGACTGAAACTGAACATTTCGGCCATCAAAGAAAACACTATGTCTGGCGCAAACCCAACACATCCCATCACCCAAAGATCACCATCCCCACAGTGAGACATGGTGGTGGCAGCATCATGCTGGGGGGATGGGACTGGGAAACTGGTCAGAGTTGAGGGAAAGATGGACAGGGATATTCTTGAGCAACACCTGTACCACTCTGTGCGTGATTTGAGTCTAGTATGGGGGTTCATCTTCGAGCAGGACAATGCCCCCAAACACACGGCTAAAGCAACACTGGAGTGGTTTAGGGGAAACATGTAAATGTGTTGGAATGGCCAAGTCAAAGCCCAAATCTCAATCCATTAAAAAATCTGTGGTCAGACTTAAAGATCACTGTTCACAAGCGCAAACCGGCCAACCTGAAGGAGCTGGAGCAGTTCTGCAAGGCGGAATGGGCAAAAATCCCAGTGGTAAGATGTGGCAAGCTCATAGAGACTTATCCAAAGCGACTTTATAGCTGTGATTGCCGCTAAAGGTGGTTCTCCAAAGTATTGACTTTAGGGGGGGTGAAAAGTTATGTACATTGACCTTTTCTGTTATTTTGTCCGATTTGTTATTTGCTTTACAATTAACCAATTTAAAAAATAGTTGTGTGCATGTTATACAAATTAAATTATGTAAATCCTCAAACAATCCATGTTAATTCCAGGATGTGAGACAACAAAAAGGAACGAAGTCAAGGGGGGGTGAATACTTTTGCTTAGCACTGTATACATTACAGAGTGTTGGCAAAACATACAAAAGTTATTCACGCATCTACCTGGGCATTTTTCGTCCCGGATTCTTTTTATAAACCGGTGGTGTCTGCGCTTCATGTCTGACCATTTTTTTATGATGGCCAGACGTTGGAGTTTGAGACCTGTTTTGCGCCGGATCTCATAGGCCAGCTCCCGCACAATTCGCTGCTTCTTGGCGTGGGACCAGGTGCGGTCGTACCCCCGCCCCAACATCCGCTGCAAGATAAAATGAGAGCATATAATCCCAATTTTTAACAATAATAGTATTGAAAATAATTTACTCTGGTAAACTGCAAAAAGTAAGTAAGTCTTTGAAGTGGAAATATTAGATTTAGGCCGCCTGCACACTGGCGTGTTTCTTCACAACTACGGACCGTACAAACATGGCCTGGCGTCCTGCAAAGTGGACAAGCTATGATGCCGTGCACTTCAGGCCACCACCGCTGTACTGTGATACACTTGTATGATCTATACAAGTGTATTACTGTACAGCGGTGGTGACAAGAAGCGCACAGCATCATAGCGAGTTAGCAACCAATGACGCCGTGCGCTCGTCCACTCTGCAGGACAGCAGCCCGGGTTTTTACTGTCCATAGTTGTGAAAAAACAAGCGTGTGTGGCCTTACTGTTACGGTTAGAAGATGGGATTGTATTACGACTGTATGTGGGTGGGGTCTGAGCTATCAGATATTGTCCAGCTAAGCAGAGATGTACCTGTCTACTGAAGTGACGGTACGGTATGGGGTCTACAGATGGTTCGACTCCCCATGGTGCACCCTGAGTAACTCTAAATGAACCAGCAAATACTGGCGGTCTGACAAAGAAAGCTTCTTCTGAGTCCTGACCAACAGGATACAAACTATAATCTATAGACTATGTGTGTGTGCGGTATATAGTGTGTGTCTGTGTGTGTGCAGCATATAGTGTGTGTCTGTGTGTGTGCGGTATATAGTGTGTGTCTGTGTATGTGTGCGGTATATAGTGTGTGTCTGTGTATGTGTGCGGTATATAGTGTGTGTCTGTGTGTGTGCGGTATATAGTGTGTGTCTGTGTGTGTGCGGTATATAGTGTGTGTCCGTGTGTGTGCGGTATATAGTGTGTGTCTGTGTGTGTGCGGTATATAGTGTGTCTCTGTGTGTGTGCGGTATATAGTGTGTGTCTGTGTGTGTGCGGTATATAGTGTGTGTCTGTGTGTGTGCGGTATATAGTGTGTCTCTGTGTGTGTGCGGTATATAGTGTGTTTGTGTGTGTGCGGTAGATAGTGTGTGTGTGTGGTATATAGTGTGGCATGACAATGGATGTGCAATGTGCATGTGAAATATACTTCTCTGCTTTCCATACAAATATGATACTAACATACTGGGTGTGATGTCACAGGAATGCTTACTGCAACAATCACTAATATCTAGTGAGACCTTATAAAAAGTGAAGTTGAGTGCACTTAAGAAAAATTAGAATCTCAGAAGTTTGCACTGGAAATTCTTTATAACACTCTTTATACATATAAAGCGATTTTTCAGACATGCAGGTAAAATGTAATGAAATACACTACTTTGATGTAAGATTACTTACAGCCACCAGGAGTTCTTCCTCTTTGTCGCTGAACTCGGTTCCAACCATCGCATCCATGTAATTTCTAGTCGGTGCAAACCAGTTGCTGTAGGCCACGCCTTCCTAGTGCATGTGCTCTTACGATTAATACTTAGCCGAAATTTTGCATATAAAAAAATTATGCTTGTAGATCTCAGATTCGCTTAATACTTCTGGTATGTCAGTGTCCATGTTGTGGGACTATGTGTGCACATCTAGTAAGTATTTTGTGGCTGCAAATAGGTTTTTCAGGTTCGCCTGCCATTAAAATGAATGGGACCCGCCGCAAACTTGCGGTTCGTGAACATTGATCGCGTTCGCAAACCGTCCCACCAGATGTGCTTCCATCACTACCTGTCAGGATAGTAATCAGCCTCCTCTGACACGGCTCTGCTATGTCTACTGATACCTCTTTGTTCATTGTCTTATTATAACTAATTCCAATCTGTAAATGTTCATTTCTGGAAACATTTTTTAGGATTAACAGACAAACCGGAGATCTCTGTGGAGAAGTTGGTGGCTGGGAAAATGGTGACAGTAACCTGCAGAAGTCCGGGAACATGCGCTGGATCTGCTCCTCACATCACATGGAATAGAAAGAATGAAGACTTACGGAATTACCAAAATAATTACCCAAATAAAACCAGAACTTACTTCTCCAATATTACATTCACCCCTACAAAGGATGACAACAGATCGCCCCTGGTCTGCAGAGTGGGCTTCCTGGAAAAAACGGCTGTAACAGAACAGAGGATCATCCTAAATGTGGAATGTAAGTCTCCTTACAGATATTACTCCCTTGTCATCATTGTCACCGCAGGATTCCTTAAAAGTACAATGATGAGCATTAACTGTATAGGAAGTAGTGCCCCCGCTGGTTGGTATCAGCATACTATGTAATAATGAATAACAACCAGCAGAGGGAGCTATACATTGTGCAGACTTGCAGGGGCTCAGTGTCAAGCCCTCTTTGGTATTAATGTTTTGACCATACATGGACCATGTTTAAGGTCTGACGATAACTAAATGGATGAGATTTAGGCAGAATTTGGTGGAAAATCGGTAGAGTCAATAAAGAAATGCAGATTTTGTCGATTTACTTTCTTGGGTGGTTTAACATGAATTTGAAGGTTTGAGAATAAACAGGCTTACACATGCTAAGTGATAAAATGATTTACTAAACATGATTAAATTAAATATATATAGTAAAACAGACAAAAACAGACATCATTACAAATCACATACGGAACAGTAAAGGTAAATAATATTCACCTAGTATGCAATATAATGGGGGGAGCTCCTGTTGCCACACTAACCACGTAGCGCATGGCCAACATCCTATGGTAATACAAGAGAGAGATAGTAACCTACAACATCCTACCTGGATGATGTTCTCAGCGTAGCTCAGTTCTTTGTCTTTGTGCACAAAGGTTTATACCTCTCAGCCCACTCTCCTAGGAATGTCCAGAGAGGAGAACACACGTCCCATGGGTTACCCCTCTGGAATGTGGTCTGGTGGTCATCTGACATAGAACAATGGCTTTGTATATGATAAGTAACTATCCCTAACTCACTACATTACAAGGAATATAGAAGGTACCGTAATATAATAATTAAAGGGGAAGAACCAATTAGTTCTTAATTACGTATAATACCCTTACAGCACTTTCTGTAACTCTTTGATGCTCTATTACTTATGCACCATAACCAACCCTACTACAGATAATGTTGGCCTGCAGTCCTATGCAAATCTACAGTTAAGGTTAGCCACTAGTAAAGTCAGAACTGTTACATCTGTATTCTGTCTCCAATAACTTTGGAGACAGGCTTTTGTGATCTAACAGTATAATTTGTAAAGGAGACCTTCTTATTCTCAATATTACAGCTAACCTATTTCCATCTTTTTCTTGCAGACCCTCCTGATGTGACCATCACCATTGAAGGTAATGACGTCCTACCCTAATGGTTGAGATCCCCGAAAACTATCATTAGTGGAGTGAGATCCTTCCACTTGAGACCCCTAACTATTAGACAGAGTGGAGAGCCAATCCATAGGAGAAGCTCATGCTCTGTCCGGGTCAAGTTGTCCAGGTATTATATGGATAGTCATTCATCTAAATGGCCATCATATAATACTACATTCCTTCTGTAGTTGTAGCTGCAGGAGAAATTTCTGGATTTTAGATAAAAGCCACTGATTGAGGAGGTTCCAGGAGCCATAGCAGCGTCCATCCACATGCCAGAAATTTCACCTGCTGCGACCAGCAGAAGGCACAAAGAGGGTCTTCAATCTGTTGGGTTCTAGGAATTCACTCAAGCAAGGGGTCTTGCTAAACCTGTTATGAACAAGTCCTAAACTCCCTTATTTATGTTCGCTCTTAGATTCCTTTACCAGATCTTCCGCACCCCAGGCAAGACCTTCAGACTTCCCAGGTAAGTTTATTGTATAATATTTTTATTTTTACCTACCTGCCTCATTATCTATCAAAATCAGCTTTATCGGAGAAACTAGATACATATTAGCATTGCCAAAGGAAGTGTGACATAATTGGTTAGTGATGGGGAATGGGAATAGGGACACATCCAGGGTGAGGTATAGGAGTCCATGGCATATCACACTCCTCTCACTCTATGGCAGGTACTCTCATATTGTGCCGCTATGGTCGCCCTGTTCTCCTAGATCAGACAGTCTCCTGACTTGACTGTCCCTCACTGCTGAGTATTCGAGGCACCATAGTAGGAAGTGGGCCTCATCCTACACAGCCACCTGATAGCACTGTTGGCACAGACTGCTTTCCCTGGGGTTGTAGTTCAGTCGGTGCTGACCAGATTCGATGAGCAGACTGTGAGTGCTCAGTCTGTACCGGCTCAGGATCTCTCGGTCTCTGGGGTTGGGTAGTTTCTCCAGATATGGTGACTGTACTTCCTCTGGTATATTGTGAGCTTCTCTTATGTCGTTCCTCCAGATGCTGATATAATCCTCTTTGCTCTTGTGCACTGTTCTCAGGATTTCACCTTTTGTCAGGTTGTACTAATTCTTCAGGCTGGGTTTAAGTGAGGTGTTCCGGGGTGCTTTGTGTTCCTGTGTTGTCTTGGTGTAGCAAGGTTTTGTGACGAAAACCAAAAGACAACAAACATAAACCTACAAATCATGTGTGGAACCATAATCACGAAACCAACCAAAAACAATGAACCACACATGTAATATAAGAAATCTACTTTATTATGATCAGTCCAAATAGTAAACAAAATGACAATCTGACATAATAAAAGCGATGCAGACGAGTGCTATGAAATATATTCCCCAGCATGTACCACCTATCTTATACATCTATCAGCTAAATATTGATTCAATTCCCAGAGAGGTATAGCATCAATTATATTATATTGCCCATATTGTGTAGGATATATAATGTGGTAACCTAGTGGTGATAAAAATCTGATTGCAGCATACCACAGATAGCAAACTATGGTTAACGTTAATAACGTATACTATCTCTTTTCTAAAAGCGCTGTGTGAGTGCGCTGTGTCCGTTTGTGTGAACCGAGACCGCGCTACACAGTGGCGTACTAAGGGGAGGGTGGTGGTACGCCATGGGTGCAGGCTCTCACCGGTCAGAAGCAATAAGCGCCCGGAAATCGGCATAAGCTCTGCCCACACAGTGCTGCAGAGCAATCTGTGCCTTCAAGGAAGAAAGGTATGTCAGCTTCAGGAACGGGAAAAGGCGAGTTTTTTTTTTGTTTTGTTTACTAGTTTTTTTTTTTAATACAGAAGGGGCACAGAGGACGTTATCACTATGGAGGGGGCACAGAGGACGTTATCACTATGGAGGGGGAACAGAGGGCATTGTTACTATGGAGGGGGCACAGAGGACTTTATTACTATGGAGGGGGCACAGAGGACTTTATCACTATGGAGGGGGCACAGAGGACTTTATCACTATGGAGGGGGCACAGAGGACTTTATTACTATGGAGGGCAGGGACTTATCACATGGAGGGCACAGAGGACTTTATCACTATGGAGGGTGGGGGGGGGCACATAGGTCTTTATTACTATGGAGGGGGCACAGAGGGCTTTATCACTATGGTGGGGGCACATAGGTCTTTATTACTATGGAGGGGGCACAGAGGGCTTTATTACTATGGAGGGGCACAGAGGACTTTATCACAATGGAGGTGGCACAGAAGACTTTATCACTATGGAGGGGGCACAGAGGACTTTATCACTATGGAGAGGGCACAGAGGTCTTTATCACTATGGAGGGGGCACACAGCCAGAGGGCATTACTATAATGAAGTGGGCATTATTGCTGTGAAGGGGTACAATGGAGATTTCTACTAATGTGGTAACCTAGTGGTGATAAAAATCTGATTGCAGCATACCAGAGATAGCAAACGATGGTTAACGTTAATAACGTATACTATCTCTATCCTAAAAGTGCTGTGTGAGTGCGCTGTGTCCGTTTGTGTGAACCGAGACCGCGCTACACAGTGGGGAGGGTGGTGGTACGCCATGGGTGCAGGCTCTCACCGGCCAGAAGCAATAAGCGCCCGGTAAGGAAGAAAGGTATGTCAGCTTCAGGAACGGGAAAAGGTGAGTATTTTTTTATTTATTTTTTTGTTTATTAGGTTTTTTTTTTAATACAGAAGGGGCACAGAGGACATTATCACTATGGAGGGGGCACAGAGGACTTTATCACTATGGAGGGGGCACAGAGGTCTTTATTACTATGGAAGGGGCACAGAGGTCTTTATTACTATGGACGGGGCACAGAGGTCTTTATTACTATGGAGGGGGCACAGAGGACTTTATTACTATGGAGGGGGCACAGAGGACTTTATCACTATGGAGGGGGCACAGAGGACTTTTTCACTATGGAGGGTGGGCGGGGGCACATAGGTCTTTATTACTATTGAAGGGGCACAGAGGGCTTTATCACTATGGGGGTTGGCACATAGGTCTTTATTACTATGGAGGGGGCACAGAGGGCTTTATTACTATGGAGGGGCACAGAGGACTTTATCACAATGGAGGGAGCACAGAGGACTTTATCACTATGGAGGGGGCACAGAGGACTTTATCACTATGGAGGGGCACAGAGGACTTTATTACTATGGAGGGGGCACACAGCCAGAGGGCATTACTATAATGAAGTGGGCATTATTGCTGTGAAGGGGTACAATGGAGATGTCTACAATGGAGGGGGCACAGAGGGAATTACTAGCACAGTGGGCTTTACTACTATTAAGGGGGCACAATGATGATTATTACTGTGACAGAGGCACAAAGAGGGCATTACAACTGTGAAAGGGGCAAAGAGAGGGCATAACTACTGTGAGGGATTTTTTTTTTTTAAAGGAATGGGGGGGGGGGCACGGGTGCCAGATAAAGGATGCCAAACAGCCTAGGCACTCCACTTGCACTACAGCCCAATGAAAGTCTCAGTCACAGCCACAAACCGCAGCCAGCAGTCTCAGCCACAGCCACCAGTCAATGCCAGCTGTCTAAACCACAGCCACTAGTCAGTACCAGCAGTCTCAGCCACAGCCACCAGTCAGTGCCTGCAGTCTCAGCCACTAGCCGCAGTCAGCAGTCTCAGCCACAGCCAGCACTCGTGCCAGCAGTCTTAGCCACAAGTCACAGCCAGCAGTCCCTGCCGCAGCTACCAGTCAGTTCCCTTGCCATTTAATATAGACTGTTCCTACTAATGTTTATGCACTACTGTTCTAGCGCCCGTTATTGTAACAGGCTCAATGTCTAGTTTGTATATAATCCGGAAATCCTGTTCAATTACTATACCAAAATGCTATTCAAGGGCATAAGCAACTCAAAATATTAACCACACATAAAGGTAATTGTGTATATAATCCGGAAGGTAATTTCCGGATTATATACAAATAGAGATGGTAGACCTTAACCATCGTTTGCTATCTGTGGTATGCTGCAATCAGGTTTTTCTCACCACTAGGTTACCACATTATATATCCTACACAATATTGGGCAATATGATATAATTGATGCTATACCTCTCTGAGAATTAAATCAATATTTAGCTGATAGGTATGTAAGATAGGTGGTACATGTTGCCCGAATCCTGGGGTAAATATATTTCATAGCACTCGTCTGCATCACTTTTATTATGTCATATCGTCATTTTGTATACTATTTGGACTGATCATAATAAAGTAGATGTCTTATATTACGTGTGGTTTATTGTTTTTGGAAGGTTTTGTGACGGCAGGAACTTGGAGTGCAGCTATGTAGATGGGACCTTAATAACAGCGCCATCTTCTGGACATATGCCTGTTCAGCATTAAACTAAGGCTGGTCATACCCATCAGACAATTATCAGAGGTAATACAGCCAGTTGATTTTCCATGCAATGGTTCGCACAAAAGATCCAATCAGCAGCGTGCCATACTAAACTGACCAACCAAGGAGTCATTCAATTTTTTAAAGGAGGCCTTGATCCCATCTCATATGTATAGCCAAGTTAAGTTTCTTTATCCCACCAGAATACATGCCCTGAGAGTCCACCCTCGATCTATACAGAACATGCATACATCCAGTTCTGTTTTTATCATTGTCTTTATTACTCGTCCCTAGTGACAAGTGATTGTGAATGGGACTGTCTTCTGTTGGATCTTTGGGGCTCATTATTCTATCAGTACCTGTGCACACTGAAGCATTCACTTGTACTCTGGTGGGTCAGTCACTTTTCTCAAGATTTATTATGCACCTATAATAGGTGTGGATGTATAATTTATTAAAACGCAATAAGATTTGTCATGGTTCTGAATTTCATAAAAAATATTCTGCCAAAAGAATCTGTAATTTTGGTGATTCACTTAGGACTAATCGTGCTAGCCATTTTACTGATAAGATGCAAGGGTAACAGGGCAGATGCTTACTCCTCTCGGTCACAGCAGAATGATGTTGAGTTCACCCCCTGAGTCTGACACTGTGCTTTGGAGCCAGGGGTCACATCATTTCTCCTGCTCCTCCTTCTGCAGTCCCAGAGGCAACATTTCTCTCTTCATAGTTCCCTTTAAGTAGGGTGCCTTCTTTTTTTCCTAAGAAGGGGCAATAAAACCCCATGTGTCATGGAAGACACTCAAGAAAGTCTTGATGAGTTTTGTGAGAAGCATAAGTCTTTGGACTGCCATGAGAAGGAGGATCAGACGAAGGTGGGGGATCCAATGCATAGCTGTGTTAGTGGTGTTAAATTTAGTAGTGACAGTTGAAAACACAGTGGTGGCGGATGGGGCAGTAATTTCCATAGTGACAGTGGCATTTGGGGCAAATACAGAGCAGAGAATCGGAAGGGGGGCCCAAGGAGCCCCTGATGACATATCACAATCTGGTAAAAATGATGAGGAGGGTGAGGACTATGATAATAATTGTGTTTGGGACAGGACCTTGCAGCCAGATCGGGGTGCTGAGGAAGTGGTAACATCAGAAGAGGAAGGTGATGTCTATGACAGCAATAAAGAGCAGAGGCAAAGCAACGTATGGCCAGAACCCTCCAAAGTACTGCCTGGGCCTGATTTTCCATTGTGCTCAGCTCTGGAACTGGTGATACCACTGATGCGGTGCAGACTTAAAACATGACAGACCTAGGCCAAGCTCGGCTGCTGCTAGCTCTATATCTCTCTATAGCATTTTATTCTTCACAAGGCCAGTGCAGAAAACCACAGCCATGTGCAAGATCTGCCAGATTAAAATAAACCGTGGGAATTTATACAGTTATATAGATAATAGATAGATGATAGATAGATAGATAGATAGATAGATAGATAGATAGATAGATATTTCCATCTATGATTTCATACCTCGCTCTCTTAGGTGCTGATACTGATGATATCACCGCTGTGAATGTGACGGACGGGGATTCTGTAACTATGAAGTGCGTTGTAGACAGTGACCCAAAGGCTTCCATTACTTGGTATAAAGAAGACACGACGGGTCAGCGGACTATAAGTGACCGGACTGTCACCCTTACACTCAGCAACATTACCCTGAGTGATGCCGGGAGATATCGGTGTTCTGCAGAGAATGAACATGGGGCCGCACACAGGACGGTAGAAATCATATATCACAGTAAGTATAAAATATCCATATTACATAAGAGGAGATGCGTCTTATTTTTATAGAGTCAGAAATAACATGATTGAGTTTGTCCTTTATCTGTTCCTTTCTATAGTAGCTCCGGAGGTCAGATGCAAAACACATATTCAGGATACCTATACAGTACATTGAAGAATTTGAAGATTTATTTTTGCTACAACTATTTTCCTTTCTGTTAGAGCCTCATTTTTCAACTCTGATGTGTGTCAAATGATGTGGTACTAACTGTGCAATATTTTCACTTATCCAGGTGATTACTTTGTTAATGATAACTTTTGGTTGATATGTTTTATTTTTAATTATAAATACCGTATCTTTAGCCCTATAAGACGAAAGTGGGGGAAAATGTCAATACGTCTTATGGGCGGAATACTAATGAGCGCTTCCATTATGGACATGCTCATTAGTACTGGAGGACTGGGAAGAGGTGAAAGCTCTGTATTTACCGCTTCCTGGTCCTCAGCTCTCGGCTGTGCTATGGCTGCGCACAACGTGATGACGCTCTCTGTGATCACACGCTGGAAGTAGAGAGAGAGAGTGCTGGAGGGGAGGAGCAGTGGGGTCCAGAGCAGGAGAGGTAAGTATTTTATATATTTTTTTTTTCTCTCTGTGGCATGGGGGCTGATTGATACAAGCCATGGGGGCTGGTAAATGGCACTGGGGCTAATAAATGGTGTGGGGGGCTGATATAAGGGATGGGGGGCTGATATAAGGCATGGGGGGTCTGATCTGAGGCATGGGGGGCTAATCTGAGGCATGGGGGGGCTGATCTGAGGCATGGAGGGGCTCATATGAGACATTGGGGGCTGATCTGAGGTATGGGGGTTTCACCTGAGGAATTATTAACATATTCCTCTTCCTCCTCCATGGGAGTTTCTCCATGTGGGTCCCCAACAGCTACAGGGCAGACAGCAAGATGTGTTAGCATTTCTTCTTCCGCCATTGCCCCTTGCATCTATGTCTGTTCTGTGATAAATATGAGGGAGACAACATTGTTGATGCCATGTTGTCCCTACTGGCGAATTTTGTGCACACGCGATGTGTCTCTGATGAGCTGCCACTGCCAGACTGCTAAACAACACCTGCTCTCTGCTGAGGTGGTCTGGTGCATGACAACATCATTCACAGCTTTCCACTGCTCGTACAGATGCTCGAGCATGAGCAATGTTGAATTCCATTAAGTTTAAACATTGTGGTTTAGGTGGTGTAGCAGCATACTGTTCTGTTGCTGCAAGTCCAGGAGAGCTTTCTTCACGATATAAGAAAGGATGTTATGCGAGGACAGTCTCCTGGACATGCCAGCACCTTTCACAAGTCAGTATACTTATTTAAAAAGCATTACACAACTAGGTTAATGACTTGCATCATGTAGAGAACATGTGTTATTTTCCTCAGGTTCAACTCTGCTACAATGTCGCGGCTATTGTCGTTGACCGCGTTGCCCAGCTGGAGTTTGCAGAGTGACAGCCAACAAGATGTTTAATGATATACTTTAGCAACTGCCAGCCTGTGTGGCTTATTATAAAACAGGACGATCAGCTCCAACACTGCAAAGCAATGCGTGACTTGACCCATGTGATAGGAAGGAGGAAGAGTGGGAGCAAAGCTGTGACCTGCTGCTGTTGGGACAGTCAACGAGTTCACTGAAGAGACGGATATGTGCCTGGTGTGAGAGCCAGGCTGACACAATTGTAGAGTGGTCAAAAGGACCTGGCCTTGTTGCTGGGATGCACAGAAAACATTGTCCCAGTGGGCCATGAAAGATATTTACTGTCATTGCCCATAACAGCTGCTCCAAGTGTCCACCATGACATTCACCTTGCCACAATCACAAGGAGCGGCCCACTTCTCTGCCATGTGAGAACAGACTATATTACATGGTACAGCAGCGATTGCACCGCCAACAACTTGAACATCTTTAGATTCAGCTGGAAGGGAATTGCTGGTCTAGAAAAAAAAAAAATTCAGGGCCACGCATTCCATTATGGATGTCTCGCAATAAGGGCTGTTGCAGACGAGCGGATCTCCTGCACGTTCTCCGCAGCGAGAATAACAGTCAAGCTGCGCGGTGGACATCAGAGGCAGGAAGCAGTAACATGATAGATACTGCTCCGTGCCTCTCTGTGACGCTTTCACTACAAAATCACTGTGAGATAAAGTTGTCACCGTGATTTTGTAGTGAAAGGGTCATAGAAAGGCACGGAGCAGTATCTATCATGTTACTGCTTCGTGCCTCTGATGTCCGCCACGCAGCTTGGCTGTCATTCTCGCTGCGGAGAACACGCAGGAGATCCGCTCATCTGCAAGAGCCCTAAAGTGGAGGACAAGGAGGAGTAGGAGTCTTAGCAGGCGAAGAAGAAACCGGTGATGAGGACACTGTATTGTTTTTGGATGAGGGTTGGCTGCCACAAAGTAAATAAGGAAAAGAAGGAATACTTATTCTAAACAAAAATGGTGGCTACTTATATTTTCCCAAAGGATCCGGTGATGCTGTGTCATGTGCTGCAATACTGTAGACCTCTGGTACCTATGTTTGTGTTTCACCATCAACGGCTTATTTGAATCCTGCAGATGTTGTACACTGCTCTGGTTTTGCATGTCCCTCATGTTGAGGAAAAAATGCCATACTGGAGTTTCTCACACAGATCTAGAGGAAGCTGAGCTTGGCGTAGGGCTGGTGCACCCACAGTATTAGCAGAATCACCAGTTTCAGAGATGACTCCAATATAGGCAGATCTGGCCATGACAGTTCTTTTGGTGGTTTTGGCAGTACATTGCCTCCACTCTATATTGCCACTATGACCACCACCGTCTCCTCAGATTTCTCCTCTTCCTCTTTAGCACCACGGAACCAGCTCCCAGTTGCTGTCTAGTGATGTCGCGAACATAAAATTTTCCGTTCGCGAACGGCGAACGCGAACTTCCGCATATGTTCGCGAACGTGCGAACAGTGCGAACCGCCATAGACTTCAATAGACAGGCAAATTTTAAAAACCAAAGGGACTCCTTCTGGCCACAATAGTGATGGAAAAGTTGTTTCAAGGGGACTAACACCTGGACTGTGGCATGCCGGAGGGGGATCCATGGCAAAACTCCCATGGAAAAATACCTAGTTGACGCAGAAATTCTAGCAATACAACCATAAGGAATCCAGCTCTAAGTTAAATTCGCAATGCGATTAATATAACCTGTATTAATCGCATTGGGATTACAACTCAGATCTGTTCCTAAAGGTTGTTGTATTGCTAGAATATAATGAAGATTGCGAATATAGCGCTATATTCTCAATCTTCGTTATATTCTAGCAATGCAACCATTAGGAACTCAGATCTAAGTTGTAATCGCAATGCGAATAATACAGGTTATATTAATTGCATTGCGATTACAACTACTAACACTGCAGCTTCCGAATGAATCTAAAATGGATGCCGTCCAGGAGATGGGAGGGTCTGGGAGGGAGGGTATGCTAAT
Organism: Bufotes viridis; assembly: GCA_033119425.1. Lineage (NCBI taxonomy): Eukaryota > Metazoa > Chordata > Amphibia > Anura > Bufonidae > Bufotes > Bufotes viridis. The sequence continues at coordinate 592,174,763 of CM065590.1, forward strand.
TGGCTGGAATGTGTCTGCTGACTGTGAAGTACAGGGTCAAAGTTTACTCAATGATAGGGGGTGGACCTAACATTGCATATGTTCGCCCGCCGTGACGAACGCGCACAAGCTATGTTCGTCGGGAACTATTCGCCGGTGAATAATTTGGGACATCTTATTTGAAAATTCAATTTAGGGATGGGTTCCTAATGGTTGTATTGCTAGAATATAATGAAGATTGAGAATCTAGCTCTATATTCTCAATCTTCGTTATATAATTCTAGTAATACAACAACCATTAGGAACCCAGCTCTAAGTCGAATTCTCAATGCGATTAATATAACCTGCATTAATTGCATTGCGAATTCAACTTAGAGCTGAGTTCCTAATGGTTGTTGTATTTCTAGAATATACGTTATATTCTAGCAATACAACCATTAGGAACTCAGCTCTAAGTTGTAATCGCAATGCGAATAATACAATTATTAATCACTTTGCGAATCCATTTGATGCCTCTATTTGATTGTATATGACGGTTGACTATGACTACCACCAACGTTCTGCTGCCTCCGAGGCAAGATATCTGAACCCCCCAGGGGCCATTTGGGCGTTTTTGATAGAAAACACATCAAAAACGCATCTGCGTTTTTATAATTTTTTCATTTTTTAGTTTATTTTTTTGTGTATTTTGCCACATTTGGTTGCATATTTACATTTGGTATAGGCAAATATGGTAGTCTAGATCATGTGTCTATACCAAAACCTAGGATCATTGTTTGACAGCATATTTTCTAAGCCATGTAGCTGAATATAGATTTGGGCAGAGTAATGATCTAGACCAGTGTTTCCCAACCAGTGTGCCCCCAGCTGTTGCAAAACTACAACTCCCAGCATGCCCGGACAGCTTTTGGCTGTGCGGGAATGCTGGGAGTTGTAGTTTTGCAACAGCTGGAGGCACACTGGTTGGGAAACACTGATCTAGACTACCATATTTGCCTATACCAAATGTAAATATGCAACTAAATGTGGCAAAATACACTAAAAAAATAAACTAAAAAATGAAAAAATTATAAAAACGCACATGCGTTTTTTTGATGCGTTTTCTATCAAAAACGCCCAAATGGCCCTGGGGGGTTCAGATATCTTGCTTTGGAGGCAGCAGAACGTTGGTGGTAGTCATAGTCAACCGTCATATACAATCAAATAGAGACATCAAATGGATTCGCAAAGTGATTAATAATTGTAAGTAGTATTCGCATTGCGATTACAACTTAGAGCTGAGTTCCTAACGGTTGTATTGCTAGAATATAATGAAAATAACGAATATAGCGCTATATTCTCAATCTTCATCATATTCTAGCAATACAACCGTTAGGAACTCAGATCTAAGTTGTAATCGCAATGCCAATAATACAGGTTATATTAATCAAATTGCGATTTACAATTACTATTACTGCAGCTTCAGAATGAATCTAAGATGGATGCTGTCCTTGCGTTTAGATAGGAGGTGGGAGGGTCTGGGAGGGGGGTATGCTGATTGGCTGGGATGTGTCTGCTGACTGTGAGGTACAGGGTCAAAGTTTGCTCAATAATAAAGTATAGGCGCGAACGCGAACATGGAATATGTTCGCCCGCCGCGGCGGACGCGAACAAGCTATGTTCGTCGGGAACTGTTCGCCGGCGAATAGTTCGGGCCATCTCTAGTGCTGTCCAACACACAATCATCACTGGAGTCATCACCCTCCCAACATCTTTTATCAGATGGTGATATATCATGGTGGGCTTCTTGGCCCTCATTCCCATTCCCTGCTCTGTAAAAAACATTTTTGAAAACAAAAAATAAATATCATGTTTTCATCTCGCCATTTCATGAAAGCCATGATTGTTTTTTACATTTTTTCTGGCAATGAAGTTATGCCAGTTTGTTTTAAATGGTTTGACACTTCCATAAGCATTTTTGGTCACTTTATAAACCCCATGTGTACAAGCCCCTAGATATGACTTTGGATTCATATTCTCTTGTTTTTGGTTCACATTTTAATCTATTGTCTATGTATCAATTTGCATCCAGATGGAGACTCCAATCACATTACACACATTATCCTAGCAACAATCGGAATATTCTGCCTCCTGCTGCTTGCATTGCTTGCATTTGCTTGCTGGAGGTAATGTATATTAATAATCCCATCAATGTTTACTTATATCTGATAATTGTGAACTGTCCCACATCAGTATGTGCTTCTGTATCTTATTGGTCTGTGCTCTGGATGGTATGGGGCTTTCTGAGTTAAAAGAACCAAGAGTCGGAGGAATGACCATTAGTAAAGAGCATCACTCTCTCTGGACGACCCAGCTTTTACATTTTTTCCATCGATAGTTCAATAATATTCATGGCCACAATGTAGTACCTCATTTCTCCTGTGGGGGCAGTGCAGAAAAAAATGAGTTAATGAAGACAAGATCTCCCAGATTAAAAGTAATTGCTGCAATATATATATATTTAAATAGAACTCCTGGATGTTTTTCTTCTTTCATTTTGTGATTATGTTTCACCTTTTTTTCTGATGAGTGACATTTATGGCAGTAATAATTGTGACATATTTAATGTTTCTATAGAAAAAAACAGAAGAAGCCGACAAGTGCTGAGGTACAGTATGGGACATGCTAACAGAATGATGTGGGTTGTTAGGTCATATAGATATGATTAAAGGGAGTCTTCATGATTAATTTATATGATCCAGTGACAAAGAGCAGGTCTTTCTCTCTATCGGCTCCGAGCTCATCTGTGTATTACACTAATGACAATTCAGTTCAATGACATGTAATATTATACTTCCCAGTGTTGAGGAGGAATAAACTCACTGGCAAAGTAAGGAATGTGAAACCTCTTTAAGACGGCCACCAAAAATTGCATTTATGAAAGTTTTTCTAGAGGGATGGTCCATTCAAGATAGGCAGTATACAATAGTAGACGATAGAATGGTGTGTATAAGGAGTGGTCTTGTTAAAGAAGTTGTCTTCTCAAAAAGGTGGTCTTCTGGAGAAGTTTCCCTGGATATATTTTCCAGCTTAGGACACAGGGCTGCACTCGCCTTTCTTTTATCTCACACAATAGAGTTTTATGTTCCTAAAAAGTAATTCAATTTTTTTACCTGTTACTTGCAATTGAATTAAAATTGCATCTTTTGGTCCTTCAGATGGAAGACACGTATACCGATCTGAGGAGATCAGATATCACAAGTATATACGATCAGCTGAAGGTAACTATGGTGATATCATGACATTTGATAGTGTGATGTTTTCTGTCTATTATCATTATAATTAACTATGGAGATGACAGAATGTGACTGCCCCCTGCACGTTTGATCGGCTCAGTCTTGGCTGACAGTCTGGTTGCTTGGGTTATGCAGTCACAATTGTTTAGGAGGCTATCAGAAATGTTTCCTCAGAAATCAGATTAATCAATCTCAGATTAATCAGCCTTCAGGCAGATTTCAGATTTAGCTGAGGGCAGAGAAAGGGTGAGGAGGCAGGGCTGATCCTAACCCCAAGGAAGTTCATTCAGATCCTCAGCTGATATATAGTCACACTCCCACTGTGACTATTAGACATAAAGCCTGGTATGTAAATGTGTATTAAAAGTTCAAATATGTAGAGTGCCAATCATTTCTTTATGTTAATACTGCTAAACCAGAGCTAATCGACTCACTTTATGGACATTTGTTGTTCATTTGGGTCAGAAAATCTGGACCCTAAACAAAGAGAATGTTCAATAGGGTTGAGCGAACCTGAACTGTAAAGTCCGGGTTCGTACCGAACTTTAGGGTTTTTGGTACCCGGACCCAAACCCGGACATTTCCGTAAAAGTTCAGGTTCGGGTTTGGTGTTCGGCGATTTCTTGGCACTTTTTGAAAGGCTGCAGGGCAGCCAATCAACAAGTGTTTCACTAGTCTGCCCTTAGAAGCCATCACAGCCATGCCTACTAATGACATGGCTGTGATTGGCCAAGTGCAGCATGTGACCCAGCCTCTATATAGGCTGGAGTCAGGTAGCGCTGCACGTCACACTGCTCTTCTCAGTGTAGGGATAGGATGCTGCTGCTGCTGTGAGGGAGAGATTAGGGATGAATTCTGGTGTACTTAGTGGTGTTCAATCTCCAAACTACAGCGATTATTGAGGGTGCTATGCTACATTTTTGTACCCAGCCCTGAGCCCAGTGACACTGAAAAATAACTTTTAATCCATCTGCTAGTTCGGTGGGCGTCGGCGGCCATTTTTGCAACTGCAGTGTCCTTGGAACTGCATGTGAACTGCATGTGTGTAGAAAATTCGATGTTAGTGTATGTATGGGCTGCCATGGCAGAAGCGGTGGCTCTACTACAGTCCCAGGAGCATTACCATATAGGCCATAGAGCCCATACATACACTAACATCAAATTTTCTACATTGCGGCACATCCAGTATCCTGATGAAGGCTATTGCTGAAACGTCGTATTTACTGTAACTGGCTATCCGCATTATATACAATAAATACTGAATAAGCAAGAAAGTGGTGTCCAGGAACCATCTTTTTCCTACATTTAATTATATTCCGTTAGCTCAGTGGAGGACTAATTCCCTTTTTTGGCCGGTCAAGTACCCCTGCGGCCTGCAGTGCATACCTGGCAGTGAAAATTATTCAATTACATTAGTCTGTCACATATTTCTGTGACCTAAAGCGATTTTTTATCTGTCTGCAACAGGCACTGCATATCTGACAGTCCAATAAAACCCCTAAATACTGCAGTTACCTTGTTGCTATAAAAAAGCAAATTTGTGTGCTACGCTGCATTTCTGACAGTCCAATACAACCGTAACTTACTGCATTTACATTGGTGCTATAAAAAACACACTTTTTGTGCTAGATAGGTGACAGTGGTGGGTGACATTTTACCATTTTTGCCGTACACAAATCCCTGCTCTGCATAGGTGACAGGAAGGTAAATTTCTAAAAACCGTCTGTTACATTCTTGGGTGACATTAACCCAGTTTTGCCATATACAAACCCCTACTCTGCATAGGTGACATGGAGTTAAATTTAGTAAAAACATCTGTTACTTCGGTGGGTGACCACAAAAAATAAGGAGAGCATCAAATAAGGGACGTGGCCCTGGTCGTGGTGATGCTGGTGTTGGTGGAGCTCCTGTTGCAGGGAGAGGACGTGATCGATCTGTGCCAGCTACACTCCCAAATGAATCACCTTCCTCAGGTGCGTGCAGACAACAGAGCTTTCAGCGTTATTTAATAGGCCCGAATGCCGCTCTACGAATGGTGAGGCCAGAACAAGTTCAGTCGCTAGTAGATTGGGTGGCTGACAGTGCCTCCAGTATCTTCACATTGTCCCCCACCCGGTCCACCGCTGAAAGCTCAGAGTTGACACCTGCAGGCCATGGGCATCTATCTAGCACCTCATCCCCTTGCAAATCAGCCAAGCAGTCTGAGCCCCAAGTCATGCAGCAGTCTCTTATGTTTTTTGATGAGTCTGCAGGCAGGGTTTCCCAGGGCTATCATATGCGACGTGCCCACAAGGTGGAACTCCGCCTGCACATGCTGGAGAGACTGTGCGAGCAGCAGCAGGCGATAGTGGAGTTTCAGCTGCAGCATGCACGGGTGAGTCGCTCTGCGGAACAGCACCACTTCACCGCCACTGAGTGGGCCTCCATGCGAGACCTGTGTGCCTTGTTGCACTGTTTTGATTGCTCCACCAACATGGCCAGTGCCGATGACGCCGTTCTCATCGTTACTATCCCACTTCTATGTCTCCTTGAAAAAACGCTTTGGGCGATGATGGAAGAGGATGTGGCAGAGGAGGAAGAGGAGGAGGAAGAGGGATAATTTCCATGGTTATCAGGCCAGTCATTCACAAGTGGCTCAGAGGGTGGGTTTCTGCACCAACATAGGCCAGGTACACAATTGTCCAGCTAGGGCACAGTATTGGAGGATGAGGGGGAGGATGAAGAGGAACCGTGATCACAGCAGAGTGGCACCCAAAGCAGCTTAGGGCCATCACTGCAGCGTGGCTGGGGGCTTACCGAGGACACAGACGATACACCTCCCACAGGGGACAGCTTGTCGTCGCCTCTGGGCAGCCTGGCAAACATGAGTGACTACATGCTGCAGTGCCTGCGCAATGACCGCCAAGTTGCCCACATTCTAACTTGTGCTGATTACTGGGTGGCCAACCTGCTGGATCCCTGTTACATGGACAATGTGCCATCCTTAATTCCCTCACTGAAGCGTGATCAGAAGATGCGCGACTAAAAGTCCACACTGGTAGACGCGCTGCTGATGGCATTCCCACCTGACACCGGGGCCTCATTTGAAGGCACAAGGCAAAGGCAGAGGAGGAAGAAGAAGTCACCATTGCGCCAACGCAGCCGGGGCACCGCCAGCACCTCAGAAGGCAGGGTTAGCATGGAGAAGCTAAGCGAAATGTGGAAATGCTTTGTCACCACGCCACAACAACCAGCACCACCAGCTGATATGCAACGTCTTAGCAATAGAGATGTCCCAAACATAAAATTTTCTGTTCGCGAACCGCAATAGACTTCTATTGGCAGGCGAATATTAAAACCCACAGTGACTCTTTCTAGCTACAATAGTGATAGAAAAGTTGTTTTAAATTGACTAACTAAAGGGCATAAACCACCTAATGTTTTTAAATGGTTTAAAATAACCTATTTTATGACATCTAAATCTACTCTAACATTTTATTTTCTAACCTACTTTTAAATGCTAATTTAATTATTTAACATACTTTTATTACTTGTAAAATAAAAAAAAATCACTCTACACCATGTCAAAAGCCAGGTATGTGCAGGCTGACTATCTATCCATAAGACAGGGCATTAGCATCAGCATGCCTTACAATGACAGGTTTGAGCAATTTAGACAAACATAAGTTCTCAATCCAAAAGGAGAGAAATTGGTTACCATTGGTTGGCTATCTAGAGGGACCTGGACCCTAGACCATTATCATTAGGGCGACAAAAATTGTAATTTTATATGCCAGCCTAACTCCTCTCTCACTGCCTAAGAGAGCTGCATAAACATTTCCCAACATTTAAAACTAATTTGCATACACATGGCCAAGAAATGCTAATGAGCAATATAGCAGTATCTGCCTTGTTTGTAAACTGAAACACAATTTGCATGGCTTTCCCATAGTCCCATGTTATGCAAATGAGTTTATATGACAAAACAGAATAGAAAGATTATAAAGTTAGTCTTTGAACAATTGCAAAATCAAAAAAAAAAAAACTATGCAGCCTTCCTATTCATTGAGATGAGAGCTAGGTGGCATATTAAAAAAAAAATATATAATGTTGTCACCCTAATGATAATCATCTATGTGCACAGGTCCCCCTAGATACCTAACACTAAACAGATGATTTTCCTTTTGGAAAAACTGGTTAAAACCCAGGCTGCCTTGCTAAGGTATGCTGATGATCTGTCTGTCTGATGGCTTGTTGGCCCTGCATATATCTGGTGTTTGGTGGCCATAGGGGAGAACTGTTCTGTGTTGTTAATTGGATGTTTTATGTAATAATACAAACAACAATAATAATTTTGTCTTTGTCTGTTTTATAAAGGACAAAAATTAGGGCTTTATTATCTATTGTACCATGTGTTTGATTATTACATCTTAAAGGGATACTGACTACCTGTTCCTGCTGTGCCATCCATTTCCTGGTGGCGGGCTTAGTTTTGTTTGATTGAAGTGTATAATTCTGCCGTGCTGCGCATGCGCCTAGGAAGTTTATTCTTCACTAGGAATAAGTCACCATAGTGCATGCACATTCAGGACAGCACATGGTACAGACAGGAGAAAATGAGTCAAGCGCGGCCAGCGGAATCCCTGACAGAGGAAATTATGAATAAAAACATTTTATAGATATTATGCAAAGACAGTGTTTGATATATATATATATATATATATATATATATATATATATATATATTTCTATAGGGTAAAACAGCCTGTCTCTTTAAGGTATAATACTCAATCAAACATGGTACAATAGTTAATTAAAAAATGTAATCTTTGTATTTTATAAAACAGACAAACACAAAGATAGACTTACAGATATTTACCCTAACCTACCCATCATAAAATCTTATTATTATTATTGTTTGTATTATTACATAAAACATTCAATTGACAACACAGAACAGTTCTCCCCTATGGCCACCAAGCACCAGGTATATGCAGGGCCAACAATCCATCAGACAGACAGATCACCAGCATACCTTAGCAAGGCAGCCTGGGTTTTAACCAGTTTTTCCAAAAGTAAAATCATCTGTTTAGTGTTAGGTATCTAGGGGGACCTGTGCACATAGATGATTATCATTAGGGTGACAAAATTTATTATTATTATTTTTTTTAATATGCCACCTAGCTCTCATCTCAATGATTAGGAAGGCTGCACAGTTTTTATTTTTTTATTTTGCAATTGTTCAAAGACTAACTTTATAATCTTTCTATTCTGTTTTGTCATATAAACTCATTTGCATAACATGGGACTAAGGGAAAGCCATGCAAATCGTGTTTCAGTTTACAAACAAGGCAGATACTGCTATATTGCTCATTAGCATTTCTTGGCCATGTGTATGCAAATGAGTTTTAAATGTTGGGAAATGTTTATGCAGTGAGAGAGGAGTTAGGCTGGCATATAAAATTTCAATTTTTGTCGCCCTAATAATAATGGTCTAGGGTCCAGGTCCCTCTAGATAGCTAACCAATGCTAAGTAATTTCTCTCCTTTTGGTTTGAGAACTTATGTTTGTATGTTTTAAAATCCATGATTGTCATTGTAAGGTATGCTGACACCCTGTCTTATGGATAGATAGTCAGCCTGCACATACTTGGCTTTTGGCATGATCTGAGTGGTTTATGTTAAAAGTGATAGAAAATGATCATTAATGATATATCATTTTTAGAAAGGGCTTTTCTTGGTTTGAGGGTTGGGGTGGACAGAGGACACTAGTTTATACTCTCCCTGCTCTAACACTGCAGCTTTAAATTGAATTCACTATGCCTAGCTTTGGTAGGAAGGTATGCTGAATGTAAGAATGCAGGGCTAATTGATGTTCGCTGGCAGGAGTGAACGCGAACAAGCAATGTTTGCAGGGAACTGTTCGCTGTCGAACAGTTCGGGACATCTCTACTTAGCAAGAGGCAGCATTTCAGCAACATGGTGGAGCAATATGTGTGCACACGCCTACACGTACTGACTGATGGGTCTCCAAATTGGGCACATGGCCTGAGCTTGCCCTTTACGCCTTGGAGGTGCTGGCCTGCCCAGCAGCCAGGCGTATTGTCTGAACGTGTATTTAGCACGGCAGGGGGTGTTATCACGGACAAGCGCAGCCGCCTGTCCACAGCTAATGTGGACAAGCTCACCTTCATTACAATGAACCAGGCAAGGATCCCTCAAGACTTTTCTGTACCTTGTGCAGAATAGACATTTATACTGGCCTCAACCATCAATTCTTGTGCTCAAGTGCACTTATTCTTTGTTTTATTTTTTTATATGTCCCAATATTTTGGGGGCTACCGCAATTAAAACACAAAAAAAAAAACAGTGTTGTCTACCTCCTTCACCTCCACTCCCGCTTCCACCTACACCACCACGGTCACTGCCTCCTCAACCACCTATTCAACAATAACCTCCTCCTCCTCTGCGTGTTATGCTGCAGTGGTTGGGTTTATGGTAGCCCCAATGCTATGCTTGGTCAACCATACACCGTTAAGGAGTCATCATGTGTTGCTTCTCTCAAGAAGGGAAGGGAAGATGTGGTGCACCCTAATGGGAAAAAAGTCCAGAGAGTCAGGACAGGTAGGTTCTAGCTATAGTGGTGATTCTAGACTCTTCTGAGTCAGTTTTGCTAAAATGTCCAAGAAATTGGGATTCAGAGGTTGGTTTCTATGCTGATTACTATTGTCTTCATCCTATTCAGATGATATAATTAATTGTACTTTTTTTTATCTTGCAGCTTGAGAACCCGGCAGACTCCAATGTTATAGGATCTGATGAGGCTGCAGCTAATGATTATGAAAACATCCAAAAGAAAAATTTTTTATAATGAGAATAAAATGATGTGTAATAAACATAGGATATCTAGGATAGAAAAACATATTGCTGGTAGTACTACAGATTTACCTCTATTTCTTCTCTCTTTGTTTCATCGTTGTCTTAAGGAATGTTATAAATAGAGATGAGCGAAATATTGGAAATTCAATTTGGAGTGAATTTCTTTGTAAGTAGTGGATGCAATGACAAGGAACAGCGCCGGTCCCCGTCATTGTATCCCTCAGATGCCACATTCATTGCGGCATCTGACATCAATATTTAAATGGCAAATAAAAAATATAAATAAAATAAAATCATACTTACCTCTTCCATTTGATTGTGAAGAGTAGTGTTGAGCGTCAATATTCGAATAGCGAATTTTTTCGTGAATATTTAGAATATAGTGCTATATATTCGTAAAATTATTATTATTCTTTTTTTTTTTTATCTCAACCCAAGAATAAAATACCGTTAACGAAGATAAAGAATATAGCGCTATGTTCTCTATCTTCGTTAATTCTAGCAAGCCAACCAATAGGAAAGTTATAGCCCGTTCAAAGCTTCATACGCAGTACGCGAAATCTTGTGCAGCTCGTGATGACATCAATATGGCGGCCAGCATGGTTATGTCATACATCACCGTACTTGGGAATTCGCAAGGGATCTGGAGGCCAGATCTTCATACTCAGATGGATGAGGTAAGTATTAGTGATGAGCGGCATAGGCAATATTCTAATTTGAGATATTTCGCAAATATTTGGCCGAATATTCGTCATAAACTTGCAAATTCGAGAATTTGCGATCTCCAGTCATTATTTACTTGATTGCGAAAATAGGCAATGTAATATATTCGCAATAATAAATTTGCAATTAGAATATTCACGATCAACACTTTCCTATTGGTTGCTAGGGATGTTGCTAAGTGCCGATATTCACCATAAATTTGCGATAAATTCGCAATTAGATTATTCGCGATCATCACTTTTCGCGAATACAAATATATAGTACTATTTTCTAATTATTCGCAAATTCTCCAAGTGGCGATATTCGCGATTAAAATTCGCAATTCGAATGTTCGCGCTCAACACTAGTAAGTATGATTTTTTTTTACATTTTTACTGCCATTTCAAGGAAATCGATTCGTTTCCATGAAGCACGAGGAAATTCGGATTTGCTGCTAACCAAATTTTCCCTGAACTTCTGATTGAATTCTCTTTGTGGACTTTGATTCGCTCAACACCAGTTATAAAGGTTAAAATGTGTTGAAACCCTCTGATTGCCTATATACAGTACATGAAGCTATGACCCATAATGTATGAGTGTTCCTCTGACCTAAGGGAGATGCAGGTACAAAGTATTGGGCAAATAACGGGGGATCCTGGAACCAAAATCTAAATATACTGTAGGTAGTAATATAGTCCTGTGAGCACAGCTTCATTTCTACACTGTCATCACAGATGTTGGATGAAGGACCTGCTGTGACGTCACAGGATCACATGGGTCACATGGTCCACTCAAATGCTTCTATGATTGGACCATGTGACCCTGTGACGTCACCACAGGTCCTGAAGCAAGCAATCATCAAGAGAGAAGACGTTCTGGGGCTCTGCGCGTACAATGGGAGAAGGTGAGTTAACTCTTTATTATTTTTAACCCTCTATAGCCCGGGGAACATTGCATTCTGTAATTAGAATGAGATTATTTTCCCTTATAACTATGTTATAAAGGAAAATAATAAAGATCGGGTCCCCATCCCGATCGTATCCTAGCAACCATGCGGGAAAATTGCAACGCATCCGCACATGATTGCGGATGATTGCGATTTTCCCGCATCCCCATTCACTTCTATGGGGCCTGCGTTGCGTGAAAATCGTAGAATATAGAACATGCTGCGATTTTCACGCAACGCAAAAGTGATGCGTGAAAATCACTGCTCATGTGCACAGCACCATAGAAGTGAATGGGTCCGGATTCAGTGCGGGTGCAATGCGTTCACTTCACGCATTGCACCCGCGCGGAAAACTCGCCCGTGTGAAAGGGGCCTTAGGATTTCACAGGGCATTTTTATGCATTTGGATTCTCACGCTTTAGGGCCCCTAAAATGCCAGGGCAGTATAAATACCCCACAAGTGACCCCATTTCGGAAAGTAGACACCCTAAGGTATTCGCTGATGGGCATAGTGAGTTCATGGAAGTTTTTATTTTTTGTCACAAGTTAGCGGAAATGGATTTTATTTTTTATTTTTTACAAAGTCTCATACTTGTGACAAAAAATAAAATTTTACATGAACTCACCATACCCCTCATAGAATACCTTGGGATGTCTTCTTTCTAAAATGGGGTCACTTGTGTGGTATTTTAACTGCCCTGGCATTTTAGGGGCCCCTAAACGTCAGAAGCAGTTTGGAATCCAAATGCGTAAAAATGTCCTGTGAAATCCTAAAGGTAATCTTTGGATTTAGGGCCCCTTTGCGCATCTTGGCCGTACTCAGGAGAAGTAGGGCAATGTGTTTTGGGGTGTATTTTTACATATACCCATACTGGGTGTGAAAATGATCTCTGTAAATGACAACTTTTTCCATTTTTTTTATACAAAGTTGTCCATTTACAGAGATATTTCTCTCACCCAGCATGGGTATATGTAAAAATACACCCCAAAACACATCGCCCTACTTCTCCTGAGTAAGGCGATGCCACTTGTGTGCCACTTATTTGCAGCCAAGAAGCGCAAAGGGGCCCTAATTCCAATGAGTACCTTTTAGGATGGCATTTTTACGCATTTTTCTTCTCACGCTTTAGGGCCCCTAAAATGCCACAAAGTCTCCCTTTCCGCTAACTTATGACAAAAAATTCAATCTTTCATGGACTCAATATGCCCCTCAGCGAATACCTTGGGGTGTCTTCTTTCCAAAATGGGGTCACATGTGAGGTTTTTGTACTGCTCTGGCATTTGAGGGTCTCCGCAATCATTACACGTATGGCCAGCATTAGGAGTTTCTGCTATTCTCCTTATATGGAGCATACAGGTAATGAGATTTTTTTCCGTTCAGCCTCTGGGCTGAAAGAAAAAATGAACGGCACAGATTTCCTCATTCGCATCGATCGATGTGGATGAAAAAATCTCTGCCAAAAAATATGCAAGAAAAAAAAGAGGTGCCTGGCGATTGCCAGGACATAGGGGCTCCGCCCAAACATCCATACCCACTTCAGCTCCTATGTCCTGGCAAACGTGATTTCTCCATTCGATCAATCGATCAGTGTGGAGGAAGACATCTTTGCCAGATTTTTTGATACAAAGTGTTTGCCAAAGCATATGAACTCCAACACCTCTCCTCAGCTCATATGCCTGGGCAAACGTACCTGTACTGCAGAGGAGAAATCTCGTCCTGCAGCGCCGCATACACCGACTTCACGTGTCTTCTGACAGCAGCGCAATGCTTCTCTCAGAATTCACATCAGTGCTGCAGCGTTTTCATTGGTTGGTCCGTTGATCTACCTGGAAAATAAAGGGTGGTTAGGGGGAAAAAAAAAAAAAAAAGAAAAAACAGGCAGCAGGCACATAACTTGAACGTTACAAACTTTATAAAACATGAATAAAACCTGAACATGAAAAAAAACGGAACTTTTAAAACCTGAACTAACACAAGATTTTTTTTTCTTGCTACCTGTTTAATTTTTTTTTCTTTTTTTAACCATATCACTCTTTATTTTCCTAGCAGAAACCTCTCCTTTCCCATGGGACAATGTGTAAAGTGTAAATCACACACAGATGGTGAGAAGTACACTATACACGTTATCCCAAGTGAAAGGAGAGGTTTCTACCGTTTCACACTTCTGCAGTAGCACAGCAGCACCGTCGCCTATGTGTTAGGGTCTCTCAAAACCTAGTGTCCTTAGAGACCCTTGAGCCTGATTGTAAAAACTACCTGTGTTGTGCTGTCCCTATGTCCCTAAGTGTACCTGAGTGTGGTACTTCCGGAAACACTCCCCTAGGCATAGGGCAGGGTGGTCAGGACAGTCAGGACAGAAATAATGGGTGTCACGCCTTATTCCACTCCTGCTACAGACACGACATCTTTTTCGGGGTGGCGGTTGGGTTGAGGTACCGGTAACGACACTGGGGAAGTGCCGCTCGTGTAGACGGCTCACTACACTGGTGGATGGGGCCACGGAACCTCCTGGATAAATGATCTCTTCCTGAAATTTGAGGAAGGATCCTGTTCTCCCAGCCTTACTGTAGAGAACGTAACTATTATAGGCAGCCAATTGAATTAGATATACAGACACCTTTTTATACCAGCGTCTGGTGCGTCGGGAAATCAAATACCGGGCCAACATCTGGTCATTGAAGTCCACCCCTCCCATGTGGAGGTTATAGTCGTGGACTGAGAGGGGCTTTTCAACGACACTGGTTGCCCGTTCAATTTGTATTGTCGTGTCTGCGGGAATGGAGGAGAGCATGTAAACGTCACGCTTGTCTCTCCATTTCACCGCGAGCAGTTCTTCGTTACACAAGGCAGCCCTCTGACCCTTGCAAGTCGGGTGGTAACGAGCCGTTGGGGGAAGCCCCGGCGACTAGGTCGCGCGGTGCCACAGCAGCCAATCTGTTCTAGGAACAAATGCTTGAAGAGGGCCACACTTATGTAAAAGTTGTCCACATAAAGATGGTACCCCTTGCCGAATAAGGGTGTTACCAAGTCCCAGACTATCTTCCTACTGCTCCCAAGGTAGTCAAGGGCAACCGACCGGCTCCAGGGTCTGATCTTTTCCCTCATAGATCCGAAATTTGTGCGTATAGCCTGTGGCCCTTTCACAGAGCTTATACAATTTGACCCCATACCGGGCGCGCTTGCTTGGGATGTACTGTTTGAAGCCAAGGCGCCCGGTGAAATGTACTAGGGACTCGTCTACGCAGATGTTTTGTGCGGGGGTATACAAATCTGCAAATTTCTGGTTGAAATGGTCTATGAGGGGCCGAATTTTGTGGAGCCGGTCAAAAGCTGGGTGGCCTCTGGGACGGGAGGTGGTGTTGTCGCTAAAGTGCAGGAAACGCAGGATGGTCTCAAAACGTGTCCTGGACATGGCAGCAGAGTACATGGGCATGTGATGAATTGGGTTCGTGGACCAATATGACCGCAATTCATGCTTTTTGTAATGCCCATGTTGAGGAGAAGGCCCAGAAAAGTTCTAAATTCGGAAACTTGGACTGGTTTCCACCGGAAAGGCTGGGCATAGAAGCTTCCCGGGTTGGCGGTTATAAATTGAGTGGCATACCGATTTGTTTCTGCCACGACTAAGTCATAGAGCTCCGCAGTGAAGAACAGCTCAAAAACCCCAGCGCCGATCCGATCTGAGCTGTCTCCACCCGAACTCCTGACTGGGCGGTGAAAGGGGAACTACTGGTGCGGCTGAAGATGGGGACAGCCAATCAGGATTTGCCAGCACCTCAGGGACTCTAGGGCTCTACGGGCCTGTCTGCGCGGTGGCTGCGACGGGGAATTACTGCACGTGCCACCGTACCAGCTTCAACTGCCCTTCTGGTGCTCGCCACTTCACCATGTTGTACGGCAGTGCTGGTAGAAGGTCCAGGACGGGCTGCGCTGCTGGTGTATGCCTCACCACGTAATCCGGCAGCGCCAGCCCCACTCTGCTGCCCTTGAAACTGATCCTGCGCTACCTGCGGTCTAGCGACACAGGGCCGGGTACGCCTGGTGGTATCAGGGACCTCAACCTCCTCGTCCGAACTTTGGGTCAGACTGCCACTGCTCTCTACAGGTTCGTATTCTGACCCGCTAGATTCGTCAGATGAGGGTTCCCATTCCTCATCCGACTGGGTCAGAATCCTGTAGGCCTCTTCAGAGGAATACCCCTTATTTGACATTTGGGCGACTAAATTTAGGGGTATTCCCTGAGACTACCCAAGAAAAAAGCAAGCCTGTCTTACAAATGGGAGTGTAGCGAAGTACAGAAGCCGCTGCGATTGATAAAAAGATCAAAACTGATTTTTTTATTGCCGCAGCGCTTATGAAGTGATTGTGCAGTGATACAAAAAAAATTTTTTTGTCACTGCGGCGGGGCGGGCGTGGGTGAACGCAGGTGTGGGCGACCGATCAGGCCTGATCGGGCAAACACTGTGTTTGGGGTGGAGGGCGAACTAAAGTGACACTAATACTATTATAGATCTGACTGTGATCAGTTCTGATCACTTACAGATACTATAAAAGTACCAACGCTGATTAGCGCTACGCTAATCAGCAAATCAGTGACTGCGGTGCGGTGGGCTGGGCGCTAACGCTAACTACCTAACAAAGGGGCCTAAACTAAACTAAGCCTAACAGTCAATTGTAGTGAAAAAAAAGAAGTGACAGTTCACAAAAGTGACACTGATCTCTTTTTTTTCCTTTCACTATGTACTGACAGGTGATCAAGGGGTTAATTAGGGTGATGGGGGGTGATCAGGGCCTGATGTGTAGTGTTTGGTGCACTTACTTGGGATCTGGGATCTGTGCTCTGTGCTGGGTCCAACCGATGAAAAGGACCCAGCACATGGCACAGATCCCTTATAAAACCCCTATATTCATAAATAAAACTTCAATCACCATTTTCCATAGGTGATTTTAAAAATCACCAGCCTGCCAGCGCTGATCATTGGCTGGCAGGCTGGTGACACACATCTCCTGCGCCCGGCGGTGCGTTCCACTTGCGTTCCACTGGACCCAGGAGCGCGTCTTCTCGCATCTCGGAGGAACAAACCGACCGCCGCCAGGACGCAATCCCTGCGTTCGGCGGTCGGAAAGCGGTTAATTTAATTGGTAAATTACACCTGAAATGTACACCAGCTTCTACATGCAGGAGATTTCAGTTTCTGGTGCACGGTCCTCCAAAAATAATTTTAAGACCTGTGGCTTCTAATAAATTTGGGACATGGCCTAGAAGGAGTGGTGATGGCCTTCAATGCCCAGCATTTGTAGGTAAAGCAAATCCCTAATAGGATGTGTCTATCATGTATTTGACAAAAAAAAAAGAAAGAAAAAGAAAAAAAAAAACGGATATTGCACATTTTGAGAAATAACCAAGTAACTTCCTCAAATGCCTGATGTGGACAGAAGAGTCGTGTACTCGGAGGACTTAGCATGTACTGTAAGTAACCGATCATTAATTGTAGATAGAGATCTATCACGCAGCAGATATCCATATAAATCTGTATCTGCTGACTACTAATAATGTGTAGTTCCCTTATATCATCCAGTGTGCGCTGTGTTGTATAGTTATTGTATATGATGTCCTGATATTGAATTGTAAGGAGCCACAATAAAAATATGTCTCATAAATGGTGGTAAAGGAAACCTGAGGAGACACCATGGTGACGATGGGTATAATGGGGTAAAGAAGGGGTTAAGAAGACTGAGATACATTAACCAAATTGTGTCTCTTTAATTTGAAGCAAAAATATATCACCTACATCAAGTGTATAGAAATACCTCATCTAGATGTTACATTGTCCTTTTTTGAAATTGTAAAAATCTCACACAATGAGACACAGAGTCGGGCAGATTGGGAGAAATTAAGATCAGATTTTTTACTTGAAATTGTATTTAGATTTTAGTTCCAATCTCATTAAAAGAACATTTATTATAATTTATCTAATATGTGAAATGTTACCCGAGAGATAACAACCTATCTTTTACTCTGGAAATTGCTCATTGACAGATGGTTCAGGATAGCTTTATTTACATGATATGAATGATGAGAGTGATTGTGCTGAAAATGGGATAGATGCCGTAGTGGGAATAAAAAAGTTTATTCCCCATGCGGGATGCAACGTTTCGACTCCAGACTAGAGCCTTTCTCAAGCAACTAGTGATAGTGATCATTAGTGATGTCGCGAACATAAAATTTTCCGTTCTCGAACGGCGAACGCGAACTTCCGCAAATGTTCGTGAACGGGCAAATCGGGCGAACCGCCATAGACTTCAATTAGCAGGCGAATTTTAAAACCCACAGGGACTCTATCCAGCCACAAAGGAGATGGAAAAGTTGTTTCAAGGGGACTAACACCTGGACTGTGGCATGCCGGAGGGGGATCCATGGCAAAACTTCCATGGAAAATTACGTAGTTGATGCAGAGTCGGGTTTTAATCCATAAAGGGCATAAAACACGTAACATTCGTTAATTGTTTGGAATAATGTGCTTTAAAATATCCAGTGTGTTTATACGATCAGGTATGATGTTGTATCGATCAGGTAGTGTAAGGGTTACGCCCGCTTCACAGTGACAGACCAAACTCTGACAGACCAAACTCCCCTTTTAACGCACCGCAAACAACTGCAAAGAGTTGTAAATAGTTGACACACTCATGACATAAATTTTATTCCTCTATGCGTCAATCTTGGTGTAGTGATGACGGTGCTCCTGCGCACGTTTGGGAGATTGCAGGCGATGGCGGTTTTTCAAAGCCTATGGTCGTGCTGAGGTAGTTCAGTGACAGTTAAGTGACCCAGAAAACAATGATTCTGCAGTGTGGACCCATTGTTGGCCTAGTAGGCTTTAATGATCACCTTAGATGATCACAAAGAAAAATTATCCAGCCGATCGCTTTTGGTCTGTTCACAATGAAGCAACGACCTTATCATCTGGAGTGTGCCAACATTGCCAACACACTCATAGAGATGATCGCTTCATTGTGATACGCAAGCCCCTTCACCACAACAAGGTAACGATCACGAAGGGGAATTAACACATGTATGTGCCTTTTTTTTTGTTTTGTTTTTGCAGCCACAATGCAGCACCAGAGGCCAGAAAAATTAGGCATGTACACATGCCTGAAAAACTAGGTATTGTTGCAGCCACTGCTGTAGCAGCGGCCGGAAAAATTGATATTTTTCAGGCAGAAAGTGTCCTAAAATGTTGCGGCTTGAACCCTAGTTGGTGGCGGAGAAGTCACGCAAGTCATTAGGCATGCAGAGATTAAATACAGCAGCGTGGGGACCATTTTTAGCCCAAGGAATCTCATCAGGCCTTTTTTAGTCAAACGTATCCCCCACTGTCAGTCCCTTCGGGATCCATGCCTCATTCATCTTAATAAAGGGGAGGGAACTAGACTTTTTTGACCGAGGCGACTTCTCTTGTCAGTGACAATACCTCCTGCTGTGCTGAAGGTCCTTTTTGACAGGACACTTGAAGCGGGGCAGGCCAGAAGTTCTATCGCAAATTGGGATAGCTCAGGCCACAGGTCAAGCCTGCACACCCAGTAGTGAAAGGGTTCATCGCTCCTCAGAGTGTCGATATCTGCAGTTAAGGCGAGGTAGTCTGCTACCTGTCGGTTGAGTCGTTCTCTGAGGGTGGACCCCGAAGGGCTGTTGCGATGCGTAGGACTTAAAAAGCTCCGCATGTCCTCCATCAACAACACGTCTGTAAAGCGTCCTGTCCTTGCTGGCGTGGTCGTGGTAGGAGGAGGATTACTTTCACCTCTTCCCCTGTTAGATTCCTGTTGTACTCTGACATCACCCTTATACGCTGTGTAAAGCATACTTTTTAAGTTGTTTTGGAACTGCTGCATAATTTCCGACTTCCGGGAATTTGGTAACATTTCAGCCACTTTCTGCCTATACCGGGGGTCTAGTAGCGTGGCCACCCAGTACAGGTCGTTCTCCTTCAGTCTTTTTATACGAGGGTCCCTCAACAGACATGACAGCATGAAAGACCCCATTTGCACAAGGTTGGATGCCGAGCTACTCATGTCCCGGTCCTCGTCCTCACTGATGTCATTGAAGGTCTGTTCTTCCCCCCAGCCACGTACAACACCACGGGTCCCGGATAGGTGACAACGAGCACCCTGGGATGCCTGCTGTGCTTGGTCTTCTTCCTCCTCAAAGCCACATTCCTCCTCTGACTCCTCTTCCTCAGACTCCTCTTCCAGCGTTGCCGCGGGTCCAGCAAGCGATGATGATAAGGCTGTTTCTGGTGGTGATGGTGACCACAACTCTTCCTCTTCTTCTTCACGCTCATCTATGGCCTGATCCAGCACTCGTCGCAGGGCACGCTCCAGGAAGAAAACAAATGGGATGAGGTCACTAATGGTGCCTTCAGTGCGACTGACTAGGTTTGTCACCTCCTCAAAAGGACGGATGAGCCTACCGGCATTGCGCATGAGCGTCCAGTAATGTGGCAAAAAAATACCCAGCTCCGCAGAGGCTGTCCTAGCACCCCGATCATACAAATACTCATTGACGGCTTTTTCTTGTTGGAGCAGGCGGTCGAACATTAGGAGTGTTCAATTCCAACGTGTCAGGCTGTCGCAAATCAAGCGCCTCACTGCCATGTTGTTTCGCCGCTGAATATCGGAAAAGTGCACCATGGCCGTGTAGGAACGCCTGAAATGGCCACACACCTTCTTGGCCTGCTTGAGGATGTCCTGTAAGCCTGGGTACTTACACACAAAGCGTTGTACAATCAGATTCAACACATATACCATGCACGGCACGTGTCAACTTGCCCAAATTCAATGCCGCCAACAGATTGCTTTCGTTGTCACACACCACTTTGCCGATCTCCAGTTGGTGCGGGGTCAGCCACTGATTCACCTGTGCGTTCAGGGCGGACAGGAGTGCTGGTCCGGTCTCAATCTCTGCTTTCAGGCAAGTCAACCCCAAGACGGCGTGACACTGTCATATCTGGGATGTGGAATAGCCCCTGAGGAGATGGGGGGGTGCAGTTGATGATGTGGAGCAAGACGCAGCAGCAGAAGAGGAATCAGCCGCGGAGGTTAGCGAAGAGGATCTAGTAGGAGGAGTAGAGGAGGTGGCAGAGGGCCTGCCTGCAAGTCGTGGCGGTGTCATCAACTCCGCTGCAGAGCCACGCATTCCATGCTTGGCAGCCGTCAGCAGGTTTACCCAATGCACAGTGTACATGATATACCTGCCCTGACCGTGCTTTGAAGACCAGGTATCTTGCCCCAACACTGTGTGCCAGACATGCCATGACTTCCTTTTCCACAATAGAGTATAGGTTGGGGATTGCCTTTTGTGAAAAGAAATTTCGTCCGGGTACCTTCCACTGCGGTGTCTCAATAGCTACAAATTTTTTAAAGGCCTCAGACTCCACCAGCTTGTATGGTAAAAGCTGGCGGCGGCGGGCTAAGAGTTCCGACAAGCCAGCTGTCAGACGCCATGCAAGGGGGTGATTCTGTGACATTGGTTTCTTACGCTCAAACATTTCCTTGACAGACACCTGGGCAGATGAGCAGGAACTGCTGAAGGTGAGAGGCGGAGTGGCAGGTGGTTGAGAGGGGGCAGGGAGGACAGCAGTGGTTGACGTGGCTGAAGTTGCTGGACCAGGAGGAGCATGGTGGCTTTGAGTTTGTGTGCTGCTTGTACTCATATGTTAATCCCATAGGCGTTTGTGATGTGAGATCATGTGCCTTCGCAAAGCAGTTGTACCGAGGTGGGTGTTGGACTTCCCACGACTCAGTTTCTTTTGTCACAGGTTGCAAATGGCATCGCTGTTATCAGAGGCAGACACAAAAAAAATTGCCACACTGCTGAGCTTTGCAATAACGGCATTCTGGTGGTGGCAACAGCATGCGTTGACTGGCGTGCTGTCTGGCTGACCCCGGGTGCCGATACATTGCTGTCTGACTTTGCCACTAGCTCCTTGCGACGACCTCCCCCTGCTTCCAACTCGTCTCCTCCTCCTCTCTGTCTCCCCTTCTGAACTTTCCCCCTGTTCTTCTTCTCTTCGAGCAGGCACCCACGTGGCATCCACGGACACATCGTCATCATCAACCGCTTCACTTGTATCTGGCACCTCAGCAAAAGAAGCAGCAGCGGGTACAACATTATCTTAACACTGGGCATTATTCTAGGGCCAAAGGAAATCACAGCACCACGACGGCCCCTGCGGGGTGGCCTGCCTCTGCCTGTCATTTTTTTTTTTATTAGTGGTACTGTATGAGTGGTGGGCACTGGCAGTGGGCACACTACTGTCAGTGGAAGTGGGCCTGACACACACTGGCAGGCAACTAACCTTAGATTAAAGGGTAAAAATGAAATGCCTTATTTATGGGCAAGCTACTGTGCCACCCGGTATAAGTGGTGGGCATTGGCAGTGGGCACACTACAGTCTGTGGAAGTGGGCCTGACACACACTGGCAGGCAACTAACCTTAGATTAAAGTGTAAAAATTAAATGCCTTATTTATCAGCAAGCTACTGTGCCACCCGGTATGAGTGGTGGGCACTGGCAGTGGGCACACTACAGTCAGTGGAAGTCGGTCTGATACACACTGTCAGCAGGCAGGCAACTGAAATAAGATTAAAGGGTAAAAATTAAATGCCTTATTTATCGGCAAGCTACTGTACCACCCGGTATCAGTGGTTGGCACTGGCAGTGGGCACACTACAGTCAGTGGAAGTCGGCCTGACACACACTGGCAGGCAACTAACCTTAACTTAAAGGGTAAAAATGAAATGCCTTATTTATCGGCAAGCTACTGTGCCAGCCGGTATGAGTGGTGGGCACTGGCAGTGGGCACATTACAGTCAGCGGAAGTCGGCCTGACACACACTGGCAGCAGGCAGGCAACTGAAATTAGATTAAAAAGTAACAATTAAATGCCTTTTTTTGATGCAAAGTCCTGTGCCACACGGTATGATTGATGGGCAGCACCGGCAGTGGGCACACTACAGTCTGTGGGCCTGCAGCCTCTCACACACGGACAGGCCAGGCAACTGCAATATATATATGGAGAAAAAAAAATAAAAGCAGACTAATGTAGCAGCCCTAAAAAGGGCTTTTTGGGGTGCTGTGACGCTGTCCTTACAGCAGATGAGTCTGTGGACACAGAACACTGGCCTAGCTAACGCTTTCCCTATGAATTCAGAATCATCAGCACAGCAGCAGCTGCAGTCTCCCTGCTCTCACTAACATGCAGCTTCAGACTGAATCTAAAATTGCTGCCCTTTTTATAGGAGGTGGTAAAGTCTGGGAGGGAGGGTGCTGATTGGCTGGAATGTGTCTGCTGACTGTGAGGTACAGGGTCAAAGTTTGCTCAATGATGATATATAGGGGGTGGACCGAACATCACATATGTTCGCCCGCCGCGGCGAACGCGAACAAGCTATGTTCGCCGATGAATAGTTCAGGACATCTCTAGTGATCATGCGTTTTATAAACATAAAGTGCAGGTGCATGACATAATCAATCAATAATATACGAATAAATATAAGATAAAGTGCTGACATAGTGCAAAAAATTTCATCAATAGATCATGATTATACCCAGTAATAATATACATGATTGTACAGACGTGACATTGTTATCAACAAACGTGAAAATATAAAATGAATTTAATTGCCCAATTAATAAAATGTCATGCACATGAATAAATCATATGTATATAGTGTCCAGAGGGAGGTGACTCACCAGGGGTAGGCCAGTAATCAAAAAAACGCGCCATACTACAGCGTTCTTTAACAGGAACCACGTCAATCCCTAGTTGCCAAGAGGAAGCGAAGAGAACCCCAGCAAACCATAGTGAATGCGCAACATGCGCACGATGTACAGAGGTTTCCAAGAGGCCATAACTAGAATGGGCAAATAGGCCAGATCATGGGCGCATGAACGACATAAACACTTCATGTCAATGCTGCCAAGCCACCATATTAGAACAGGGCAAAGAAGGCACACCAAACGCAACAACATCAATGATAGTAACCTAACATCACTCATCCAATTGGGATCTCAATATTGGGTGAAACAGGGTTCTCCTGTAAATATATGAGTATTATACGGGCAGGCATTCACCTCAGAGATACCCACCATGAGGCGGGGGCAAGGGGTACACACACCATGAAGAATGTACCTCCGTCCATGGGGTGGCACTAGGGAATCATCCGCACACAGCCGCGGGAGGATTCTCCATACAGCCCCCCACTTACCATTCCCCATATTTCGTTGTCTCAGTATGGTGTGTCTAAGCCCAAAGGAATATACTAAGAAAAATGAAAAAATAAAAAATATAATGATAAAACAAAGAATAGATTACTAAAGGAAACAAAAAAGGGGACATAATGTGGAAAAAACGTAAAAAAAACCATACAAAAACATAACTCAAAAAAAAGTAGGCAGTTCCCCCGGCGGGTCATCAATCTCGTTCACTGAAAAGATGGGACACTATAAATGAAAGAGAAAAAAGGAAAATTAGAAAAATGTGATACCAAACCTTATTACTCTGCTCATTGTAAGAAGAGATAAAAGGTATTCTTCTAACTGTATGTTGTCTCACAGTAGATTGTAAAGCACTTTCTCTGTCAAGGGCAATCACTTTAGATTTATGTTTCTGTAGTAAGGACACCGGATATCCCCTCCAACAGAATTTGCCCAAAATCTCATTAAGGGAGGATTCTTCAGCGTTCTCATCAGACACAATACGTTTAACACGTAAAAACTGACTATAAGGTAGATGTCTCACCATATTTCTTGGGTGACAGCTACTATAGCATAATAAAGAATTGATGTCGGTCGCTTTCACATATACCTGAGTATGTAGTGAGCCATCTTTAAGTTTAACACTAGTATCCAAAAATTGTACACAATCATATGAATAAACTAAAGTAAGTTTAATATCAGGATCAATTTGATTTAAAAACATATGGAACTCTAACAACTTATGCATTGAACCCTGCAATATGAGGAAGACGTCATCAATGTATCTCCACCACCTCACAACATGTGATTCATCTACCTTATAGTCAGTTTTACGTGGTGAGTCACCTCCCTCTCGACACTACCGTAAAAATATATATGATTTATTCATGTGTATGACATTTTATTAATTTGGTAATTAAATGTATTTTATATTTATATGTTTGTTGAGAACAATGTCCAGTCTGCACAATCATGTATATTATTACTGGGTATAATCGTGATCTATTGATGCCATTTTTTGCACTTTATCTTATATTTATTCGTA
Organism: Bufotes viridis; assembly: GCA_033119425.1. Classification (NCBI taxonomy): domain Eukaryota; kingdom Metazoa; phylum Chordata; class Amphibia; order Anura; family Bufonidae; genus Bufotes; species Bufotes viridis. Next base: position 592,199,824 of record CM065590.1, read on the forward strand.
TATTATTGATTGATTATGTCGTGCACCTGCACTTTGTTTAGCGAATTTAACACAGCTGTCTGGTAAGTCAACCTTCCTATTTGATTGCTAGAATTAGCGAGGTTGACGAATAGGTTGCTAAAACGAAGATGTAGAATACTTCGTTATCTTCGTTTTGAGGAATATGACGAATACATTCGTCATATTCGCTATTCGCTAATTCTACTAAGCCAACCATAACTTCTGTGCTCATGGAGCGTCCCCATCACCATGGGAACGTCTCCATATACTAAAATGTACTGTCGGATTTGAGAATTACGTTGAAATCGCAATGCGATTAATTCAAGTTATATTAATCGCATTGCGATTTCAACTTAGAGCTGGTTTATCGGGTCAGCTTGCTAGAATGAACGAAGTTAACGAATATGGAATATAGCAGCAGTGCTAAGTTGAATTCGCAATGCGATTACTCAAGTTAAATTAATCGCATTGCGAATTCAACTTAGCAGTGCTGCTATATTCCATATTCGTTAACTTCGCTCATTCTAGCAAGCTGACCCATTATAAACTCAGCTCTAAGTTGAAATCGCAATGCGATTAATATAACTTGAATTAATCGCATTGCGATTTCAACGTAATTCCTCAAATCCGACAGTACATTTTAGTATATGGAGATTCTCCCATGGATGGGGACGCTCCATGAGCACGGAAGTCGGCAGAAGCGGCAATGGGCACTGACTAGAGCAGCCAGGAAGCCAGGAATCCTCAGGACAGGTAAGAACTACTGTTGGGAAGAGGGAAAGAAAAAAATATAACTAAAAAAAAAAAAAAAACGAATATTCGAAATAGCGAATTTATAGCGCTATATTCGAAATATTCGCGAATTAGCGAAGTGCCGATATTCGCTAAAAAAATTCGCTTTTCGAATATTCGCGCTCAACACTAATGGTTGCAGCACTATGTCTAGTTTCTGGCTAGCTTTTGGGCCCCTGGAGACACCTTTCATACGTGGTGTAGGATGAATAGGTGGTCTCTGCCCTGTCACCAACTTTTAGGGCAATGCAGGGATTCCTAGTATTCTAGGATCGAGGGCATGAGCCCCCTACCATTG